>VZQC01001350.1:1004795-1024525 GCA_009823505.1 Rhizomys pruinosus | reverse complement strand
GATTGGTGCATATTTAATTGACGTGAGTTCAACAAGTATCCAGTTTTGCCCAGACGCTGTCTACAGGATACATGGTGTTTTAGGACTTAGTAAAAGTAAATATGTGTATATTAAACAACATTGGTTTAAAGGCTGATAAAAACGGTAATGCATCTGAGTTAATTGGTGATATAAATTGCTGTTGTCCACATTAACTGTATAACAATTACTTTTGGATTGGCATAAACAAATGATCTGTATAATTTTGCTGTCATGTAGTATCACCTTGTAGCAATCTCTTTCACCTATAGGATTATTTAATTTAAAAATAAAGTTTGTTTCCCAAGTTAATCACATACACTAACCCAAAACAGCATGGGTGAATTTGATGAAATCTGTGCCTTGATTCCACCCTATAGGTATGTATAATACAACTGCTTTTTTGAGACTCATGGGTCAAAAATAAAAATCTAAAATAAAAAAGGGGGATACAGATAGATATGAAAACTTCTTGTCAATAACTCTTGCAAAGTTTTAACAATTTATTTGTATGGATGATATGCTCCATGTGTTATATATCTTAATAGGCTCAAAAAGTGTACTGTTGTGGAATATATCACATAATTATTATCTTTATAACATTTAGTCTTTATTTCAGGAACTTTATATTCTCCTGTTTATGCTTAAGAACTATTAACTCATTGTTATCATGACAGCTATCTGTCAGCCAGGGCTATGTCAGGTTGTAAAATTACATGTTGGTTGAACTGTTTCAATTCCAACTACTACAGTAATCTACTACAGTTTCTAGAAGTAAATTAATGTTTTTGTCTAACTTCTTCACTGTATTGCTCCATGGAACCTAAGTAATGGCCATCCAAGAAGTTATTGATCACTTACCATTTTTAATTAATCAATTAATTAATTAATTTTATGTGTTTGGGTGTTTTGCTTGCATGTGTGTAAGTGTCCTGCAATGTCCACAAAGGCCAGAAGAGGGTGTCATAATCCCTGAAACTCTTGTTACAAATGACAGCTAACCTCCATCAGATTGCTGGGAATCCATTCCCCTTCCTCTTTGAGAGCAGTCTGTGCTCTTAACCACTAGGCCATCTCACCTTCTCAAATAGATTTTATCCATATTACAAATGATAAATGTCAGTTATTTCTTTGATATTCTCAGATTTTTATTTCTATTAATCTTTACATAAAAGATCAGATTTGGGCTCTTCTGTAAAATACTGAATGAAAATTTCTCATTTAAATATCGAAAATATAAAATTTTCTTTCATCTATTATCACATTTTAAAATATGGGAAAGGAGAGCTGATATTAAAAAAAGTGGGCAAAGTAGCTCTATCAAAATTATCATTCACTTCTTAAGCTTTATGTTTTAATCTGCATTATTCTAAGTTCAAGGTTAATTTTTTTTATTCAAGTAATAAGAAATAAAGATTAGATTTTTGTGTTATTTTACAATGTACTTTAGGTATTTTACAGTCTAATTCCCATTTAATATGGAAATTCTGGTTTCTGACCCACTCATAAATTGTGTTTTTGTTTTAATGTGAAATAAAAAGTTTTATAAAAGGATATTTCTGCTCTGAATTTATTCTACGCAAAATATGCATCTTAATTGAGTAAGTAAATAAATCTAGAAATCTTAATCTCTAATACAGAATCCTGAAAAAGTAGATGAAGGAAACTTAATGCAAGAGCTATCAGAAAGATAACAAAAATGTGCATTTAAAAACAGTAAGCATATATACGTAGCACTGTGTCAAACCCTGGAAATTGCAAACTTCATAGCAAATCAAAAATTACTTTACATCTTTGGTAATAAAGATATATCTTAAACAATAAAGCTCTGATTCTATTAAATGAATGAAGGCTCACAGGAGAACAGATCAGCAAAGAGAAAAACCATCATCATCAAGGAGCAGAACTAGTTATGATTTCTCATTACACAAGTGTGCCTGGAATTTCTCCATTAAGTGAGGATTATTACACCCAGTAACTGCTGACCTCCAGGGCAAGAATTAAAATCAACCAGTTCTACAACTCCATTTAATTATAATGTCCCTCTCAGTTACTGGAAAATTCTCATCATGGAGATTATAATTGCAAATCGGCCACCATATACAGCACTAGCACTGAGATTTATTTAAATTAAAAAGCAACTTCTTATATGCCCTATCAGTATAATACACAGTTGTGTATTACACATTTAACTTTCTCTTTTTTAATTTTATTTATTCTTTATGTGTATGAATGTACTGTCTGCATGCAGGTCTGTGCACCCATGGTGTCATGCAATGCCGCGGAGGTCAGAAGAGGGCGTCGGATTCCCCTGGAACTGGAGTTAAAGACGGCCATTTAAAAGAAGCTAAGTCTGAGCATATACTTAGATATCCATAAAAGGAAATAAGGTATCTATTAATAATAACATGGTATCTTCTTAGATAAAGAAGGTAAGAATGCAATACATGCAGTTCACTTTGATTCACTTTCCAAAGCTTTTCAGCCAAAATATAATAATTACAACTACTTTCTACAAAATTATGTATAATTATTCAGAGAAACCAAAAAAACTAAGATAAATTTTGTTATATAATCATAGCAAATGAGAAATTATGTCCATGCTATTAAAGTGCCTGTGAATGTGCTTGCTTTAGTAACATGTTATTCAATTTTAAACTCAAAGCAGTTATAGGTAATAATTTACAACTGAAAAGAGGAAAAAAAGTGGTGGCACAGTCCTATGATTTCAGCATTTTGGAAGTGGGGGCAGGAAGATGAGGGGACCTGCTTACATAAAGGATGCAAGATCAGCCTGGTTTCCTTGAGCCCCTATGTTAAACAACCCAAGAGCTGGGGAGAAGGTGTAAGCTACAAATGGATTTTCTCCTGAGAGTCAGCAAATGACTTACAAAAGTAGAATCCTGGTGTTTTGTTTTGTTTTGTTTTGTTTTGTTTTTTCAAAATATTCTGGTTACATTCTTACAGGAATTCTACAATTGGTTGCTGTCTGAAATAACTTCAAAACTGATGCTTTTCCTCCATAAACTATCACCCTGGCCTGACAGGCCACATAGTCAGTTTCTCAAGTATTCTTTCATTTATTTATTTATTTATTTATTTATTTATTTATTTATTTATTTATTTATTTTGGTCTTTTCGAGACAGGGTCTCCCTGTAGCCCCAGCTGTCCTGGAACTCACTCTGTAGACCAGGCTGACCTTGAACTCACAAAGATCCACCTGCCTCTGCCTCCCAAGTGCTAGGATTAAAGGCGTACACCACCACGCCCGGCTCAAGTATTCTTTCCTAACACAAACCCATTTTCTAAGGTATGCGCTTGTTGATTATATGACAGTCCTTATAAAAATATAAATGCATGATTACTGACAGTCAATCATCAAACCCAGATTTTTTTCATGACTCAGATCTATTTGTTGTATCTTTAATAGTTACTAATGCAGACAGCTATCCAAGCTTTGCAAGTTATGAATGAATGATTAGTTCATATGACTGGGTGACTATAAACAATTATACCCCAATAACTGTCAAAAATTAGCAAATAAAACCATCAACTGTCAGAACTACAAGCTTCTTTACTAATCATCCCTGATGAAGGAAGTTTGTATTTTCCTCCTTGAATATTGGCTGGTGATAGTTGATCACATTCTAGAGCACAGAATGCTAAAAGGGGAAACCTGACCTCCAGGCTTGTCATAACAGCTCTATCACTCTTTCTTTCTTGAGCCTTGGCTTCTAGGAGATGAGAATTTTCTTCCCCAAAAGTTCAGGTATGAGTAAAATTACAGAAAACAATACCAAAAATGACTGAAATGATGATTACAATTAAATGGTCTCTTACTCAGTTCTCTAATCCTTCTCCATACTGAGAGCTTTCTCTGTATTAACAAACCATAAAGTTATGATGTTGTTCAAAAGTTTTCACTCAGTATCATTTTGACAGAAGAAATACATTTGTAATACAAATTCTTAAGTCAATATATTATTAAGCATATTTTAAACTCTAAAATTTCTGATTTATTGTTCTTTCTCAAAACTTTTCTTTCAATGATAGAGCCAATAACTGATTATTGATTTTCTGAGACTTCCAGCAAAAATATAGAGAAGTCGCGTCATAGATGTGATATGTATTTGTTGTTGCACCATTTTAATTGCTTCATTTAGAGACTAAACCTATATTTCCGGTATCATTGTATTCAAATACAGTATTAAGTCACATCTAGAAATAAATATTGACCATTATCAGATATAGAAAAATGAATATTATATATTCTTAACACTTTATTACTTCCTGGGATTTTAAATTTAAAAGTTGTTAGCCAAAAATATCCTGTTTCTGTAGCCTTTCAAACTTTGTCACCAATATTTTAATTAAAATACATATGTTCAAAGATAGAACAGTGATTGATGATGTTGTATGGGTCAATACGAATGCAGTTTTCCTCTAGGTCAACTGAAAGAACAAATGTAACTCCATGTCAAAACTATATTTTGATTGAGATTCTTTTTTTTTTTAATTTCTGTATGTGTATGAATGTACTGTCTGCATGCAAGTCTGTGCACCCGTGTCATGCAGTGCCGCGGAGGTCAGAAGAGGGTGTCGGATTCCCCTGGAACTGGAGTTCTCCTGGAATTGGAGTTACAGATGGTTCTCAGCCACCATGTGGGTGCTGGGGATCGAACCTGGGTCCTCTGCAAGAGCGGTCGGCGCTCTTAACCGCTAGGCCATCTCTCCAGCCCCTTGATTGAGATTCTTAAATGCACTAATATTAGGTTGAAAATCTGAAACAGCACAAAGAAAGGTGTTACGTTTTGCTCTCTTAAGGGTTTAAGAGATTATAGAAATTTTGCATTGCTCTCTGGAAATATTCTTTGGCCTTTTCATATGAGTGAAATGATCTTTTTCATTAACCATCTATCCTCTTTCATTGTTTTTTTTTTTTTAATTTGGAATATACATAGTTGATAAGAGTATAGAATAACACAAATTTTATTTTGTAAACAAATTTATGTATGTGTAGTTGATGAGAGTACAGTATAACACAAATTTTATTTTGTAAATTAATTTGTTAAAATATAATTTTTATATTAATTAACAATTATTAATCATTCAGTGTCTACTATGCCTGTAATTTTAATAGCAATATGCTATCATATCATTAATTCTAACAGAAACAAATTTCCATTTACATACAGGTAAATTTTAACTCATGGTTGTGCAATGTAACTTTTATCATTGAGCATGATTAAGTATTATTTTCCTAATACTATGGAAGATGACTTTCACTTCCTTACTCTTTCGTTTTTGGTAATCATTTATTATGATTACATTAGATATTACATAAGAAATTGAAACATACACAGTGAGAGGTCATCATATTAAATTTTCTTGTAAAATAAAATTGTGAAAATGCATTATTTCACATATTAGGTAATTCTCAACTTTTAAAAAGTTATTTTTTTAAAAAAAGAAAAAGGTTTTAAAAAGAAAATCAGCTTGTATTCAAACATAATTGCCATGTAAATATATGTTTTTGTAATGGTTTTAGCCATACAAATAAATACATTGAAGCAGTATAAAGTCCAGAAACGGTGTTTATGCCCAACTCTTACTCATTATGGGTTAAGCTGTTATTAAATCAGAGTTAAAAGTATAGTCAGATATCTTGGGGAGAATTTTTTCATTTGCATCATCCTGAATATATTAAATATTGAACATTTTCAGCAGTTCATTTTCAAAACATTAACACTTTCTAGTCTTTCAAGATGCTTAGCTGGTGAAATTAATATTCAAATATCTGGAACCATTTTGTTATTATGAATTCTTTATATGCAGCACACTGGAAAAAATCAAATTTGTTCTAATTATTTGATGTGAGGCTTGTTTAACAAGAGAATTTATTATGAGATTTACTGTCTGTGCTGGATAGTTTTAGTGTCAACTTGACACACCTGGGTTGAGGGAGCCTCAATTGGGGAATTGGCTCCATTGGATTGGACTGTGGCCACATCTGTGGAGTATTGTCTTGATTGTCAAGCAGTGTGGGAGGGTCTGGCCCACAATGAGTGGTGCCACCCTGGACAGGTTGTTGTGTACAGTATTAAGAGGGCAGGCTGAGCATGGGCCAGGGGAGCAGGCCAGAGAACAGCATTCCTCCATGGCCTGTGCTTCAGCTCCTGCCTCCAGGTTCCTGCCCTGAGTTCCTGCCTTGGGCTCCCTAGGTGATGAACCTGGGAGATGTAAGCTGAATAAACCCTTTCCTCCCCATGTTGGTGTCGGTAAGAGTGCTTTGTCACAGCAATGGAACACAAACTAGGACACTGTCCTTAAAAAATTAAGTATTGTTATACAGATTTTAAGTAAAACAAATGTGGACAACAACAATTTATATTTCCAATTAACTCAGGTGCATTACCTTTTTTATCAGAACCTTTAAGCCAATGTTGTTTAATATACATATTGTGGTGGTTTGGATGAGTGTCCCCCATAGGCTCTAGGTATTCAGACATTTGCCTCCAGTTGGTGGCGCTGTTTTTGGAGGTCTTGGAGGGTGTGGCCATGCTAGAGGAAGTGCGTTGCTGGGGGTAGGCTTAGTGAGTTTAACAAGCCTCGTGGTATACAGTTGCTTCCTCTCTGCTTCCTGTGCTCTTTGCAAGATGTGACCCTCGGTTTGCTGCTCCAGATCCAGCTGACACGCCTCCCACCACAATGGACTACTTCCCTGGAACTGCCAATAGTAAGCTCAAATAAACTCTTCCTTTTATAAGTTCCTTGGTCTGGTGTTTTATCACAGCAACAGAAAACTGACTAATACAGTTATTGGTACCAGAGAGTGGGCTGTTGGCTGTGAAGAACCTGACCATGTGTATGTTTGGAGAAGTGTGGAAGACTTTGGAACTTTGGGCTGGAAAGGCTGTTGACTATTGTAAGCAGAGCTTAAAGGGCCATTCTAGTGGAGGCCTGGAAGAAAGCATGGCTGCAAAAGATGTGGTTCCAGGGGAAAATAAAGTCTTAGGCAGCAACCGGGATATTTTGATAAAGAGTCTGGCAGCAGTTTGCCCACAGCCCAGATGCTTGCCTGATGCTAAGTTGAAAAGCAATGGACTAATGTCTTTGGTGGAGGATATTTCAAGACAGCCTAATGTAGAAATGGTGGCGTGGCTTTTAATGGTGAATATTGTGCAGATCTACAGTGAAGAAGAGCAGATGGGGCAGAAAGAAATGCAGAATGTACAGTTTGGATCTGATAACTGCACTAGGAAGATTAAAGGTGGGGCCAAGGCATGTGAAGGAGAGGCTCCCTTTCATAAGGAGACTAAAGTGATTAAGGAGAGGCCTGGAGATTTACAAGTAAACAAAAGAATCAGTACCTTCAGGGCAAGACCACACCCAGCTAATCCTCCAACAAGTCCAGGGCAGAGAAAAATTGCAAATGTGGTTAAAGTAGGAGAGAGTCCATCCCGAACTTGCAGCCAGATTCGGCAATTTCATTCACGTGGTGCTGGCTTTAGAGGCATGAAGTTTGCAAGAGTGAAGGGGTCATCAGTTCTTCCTCCACGGTTTCAGAGAGCTGCCAAGGTCAGGCAGAGCGCAGCAGGGGTGTCCCTGCATAAAGTAGGCCCTGATAGGCCATTGTGTGAAGCTGTGAATGTGAAGCCTGGTTGGCAGCGGAGACCCCAAGAAGACATTCGAGATGCCAGACCTGTGAGATATTTGCCAAGGAGAGCTGCATACAGGGAGTGGTACCAGCCTAAGAAAGAGATGTATGTTGCAAGCAAAGCTGGAAGAGCTGAGCCATCTAAGCCCTTTGGAAGTCAAGTCCCAGAGGTTGCATGTGGAGCTACTGGACTTGGCGTTTGCCCTGCTGGTTTTTGGTCTTGTTTTGGTCCAGTATTTCCTCACTATGCCTCTATTCCTCCCTTTTGGAATGGGAATGTGTATTCGGTTCCACTGTATATTGGGAGTATGTAATTTGCCTTTTGATTTTACAGGAGCTTACAGTTAAGAGATTGGCCTGAGTCTCAGAAGAGACCTTGGACTGTGGACTTTTGAATGGCATTGAAACTGGTAAAGACTATGGGGACTTTTAAGGTTGGACTAAATGCATTTTGCATTTTATATGGTCAGGAGCCTATGGGGGCCAGGGAGTGGAATGTGGTGGTTTGGATGAGTGTCCCCCATAGGCTCTAGGTATTCAGACATTTGCCTCCAGTTGGTGGCGCTGTTTTTGGAGGTCTTGGAGGGTGTGGCCATGCTAGAGGAAGTGCGTTGCTGGGGGCAGGCTTAGTGAGTTTAACAAGCCTCGTGGTATACAGTTGCTTCCTCTCTGCTTCCTGTGCTCTTTGCAAGATGTGACCCTCGGTTTGCTGCTCCAGATCCAGCTGCCACGCCTCCCACCACAATGGACTACTTCCCTGGAACCGCCAATCGTAAGCTCAAATAAACTCTTCCTTTTATAAGTTCCTTGGTCTGGTGTTTCATCACAGCAACAGAAAACTGACTAATACACATATATTTACTTTTATTAAGTCCTAAACACCATGTAACCGGTAGACAGAGTCTGGGCAAAATTGGATACTTACTGAACTCAATTAAATATGTATTAATCAAATATACACCTGTGTCCCTCTCCTGCCCCTCCCACCCTTCCCGATTCACCATTTCAGCAATAACTTTGGGATTGGCAGATGCAAATGTTCTCTATAATTTTTCTGTTGTACCTTGTGGCATTCTCTGTTACCTGTAGGATGATTTAACTTAAAAAATTAAGTTTGCTTCCCAAGTTAACCACATACCATCAGCCAAAACAGCATGGGTGAATTTGATGAAATTTGTGCCTTGATTCCAGCCTATAGGTATGTATAATACAACTGCCTTTTTGAGACTCATGGGTCAAAAGAAACAAAAACACAAAATAAAAAAGGGGGCTACAAATAGATATGAAACCTTTTTGTCAAAAACCTTGCAATTCAAATCTTAAAACTAACTACGGGAAAAGATTTGCATGTTCCTACAGGTCAAAATGTCACCAACTTATTGGCTAAGAAAGAAAAGATACAGCTTTGCATTTTGTAGGATGTACCAGGAAGTGCCAGCAGAAAGGTTGGCCCGTCTGAACATTGAAAGGAAGAAAAGCCTCAGATTGCTATAGACATCAAACTTCTCGGTGGATCCTACTTGTAATAACTATTAATAATGAGTCCTAATGAAACTTACCTTCTAGGTGTCGCAAGGTTTTAATATGAGAGACTTTCTTACCCCCCCCATAGAACAAGGAGAAATATGATGATGATGATGATGAGGTTATTCTCTAACTGTAAATTGGAGCCAACTGTTATAGAGGTAATCTCTTATAAAACTAGTAAAACTGTCTTCTTTAATTGACTAATAGACATAGGAACTGTGAAAAGGATTATTCTCTATTCAGATCCAAATAGAATACTAAAGACTCCTTAAGCTATGCAATTAAGCAGAATATACTACTAGAGGAGAGCTCTGATATCAGCAATGGATTATTCTACCAAGGAGATGTTGGCCAGGGGATCCAAGGACCCCCAAAGGTAAAGGCCTATAAACTGGGATACCTTCAAGAAGAGGGGCAATAAGACCCTGCTGTAAAAGACCTGATGTAAGCATGGGAAAAATGCATTGAGACTGCACTTGCAAGTGTACATTTGGTCTCTGGAATACCAGAGAGTGTTTCCAAAGGCCACTAAACCAATATAGCAAATATAGGTCTCCCTGAGTCAAGCAAAACTCCTCCGTCAGCACCAGCTACACCTCACCTGCCTGGAATACTGTGCAGCAGTGGCAGCCACATGCCTGTATATCCCAAATCTAATTGGCTATATTAGCTCTCTCCTTGGAGGAATAACCCATGGCTGATGCCACAAGCTTGTATCCTCCAGTGGTTAGGAGATGTTATAAGCCACAGTAAGACCCTGTCATATTTTACAGAAAAAAAGTAATTCATGGATTAACATACCATCCAAACATCTGTGTCTATACCAAAGTAACCCTACCATAACAATTAGTACCGTTTAAATACCTATATATCCAATTACTTGTGCTTCATTAGTAGGATTGAAAGGTTATTCATGCACAAACTGTCAGCCCATGAAAGGAA
Source organism: Rhizomys pruinosus (assembly GCA_009823505.1). Taxonomy (NCBI): domain Eukaryota; kingdom Metazoa; phylum Chordata; class Mammalia; order Rodentia; family Spalacidae; genus Rhizomys; species Rhizomys pruinosus. Next base: position 1,014,380 of record VZQC01001350.1, on the reverse strand, counting down.
ATAGCCAGAATTGACCAGAGTCCAAGACAACAGCTCCAGAGAAAGAAGACTGTTTTGCTTCTCATCCACCTGTGCCCCTTTTCTAAGCCTAGGGAACAATCTGTGGAATAGGGGGCGTGATAGAATGTAAGGGCTGCAATTGGGGTGAATGACAAAACTCCAGCAATATAATCTAGACACTCATCTGATCAACTTGATTGAACATACAAGCCTCCCCAGCTGGATGGTGGGACCCATGGGCTGTGTGGGTTTGGGCACAACTGCTTGCAAATTGGTTTTACATGAAGGATGCTTGTACTCATAAATTTTACTTATTGTTAAAAAATGAAAAAAAATAAGTAAAAAAACAAAAAAAGCAAAAAAATTAAGTATTAATTAAGATTGTACTATTAGAAAATTGATCTAGAAAAACATCATTTAACAAGTAATTCCTTGAAATACACACTGTATAAATGAAATTATTGGGCCATACACTTGTTTGTGTCAGTTTCATGAATTGTCATCAGTTCTGGTTCTAAGATCAATGAACACATATAAGAACCCCTTTGTTATATTTTATTTAAATTACCTTTTAAATAATAACCCATTTAGAAGTTAATTATCTATGCTATAGCTTCTGTGAAACTTGTTTTATTTTGATAATTATTTTATAGCAATAGCTTTGAAAATTTGCAAATCTATAGAAAATAACAAGTATATAAATCAATTTATTCATTCCACTTAATTAATTGGAACTGACATTACTGAAAGATTTATGGCAACGAATAGTGTTGGAAATCTTTAGAAAATGATACTGCTGCCTCTATTTTAGAAGAATGCATCATTCTCATTTCTGCAAACAGAATATTCTTTAAAACAAATGGGGCTGGAGAGATGGCTCAGCGGTTAAGAGCACCAAATGCTCTTGCAGAGGACCTAGGTTCGATTCCCTGCACCCACATGGCAGCTAAGAACTGTCTTTGACTCCAGTTCCAGGGGAATCTGACGCCATCTTCTGACCTCTGCGGCATTGCACGACACGGGTGCACAAACCTACATGCAGACAGTACACTCATACACATAAAAATAAATAAAATTAAAAAAAAAACAAATTTATTATTTATTTATTTAGTTATTTATTTAGTTATTTAGTTATTTATGTACTATGAGGAGGCACATGTCATAGTGCAAGTGGCATCCAGGGGTCAATGGGAAACCTGGGAAAGTTAGTTCTCCCCTTCCACCTTGTGGATTTAACGGATCAAGCTCAGATTGTAGGCTTTGGTGACAAGTGTCTTTACCTATATAGCTGTCTCAAAAGCCCTAGAATATCATTTTACAAATAAGACAAAAAGGAGTTGGAGAAATGGCTTAGTGTGTAAGAACAGTGCTCTTGTAGTGGACTTGAGTTCAATTCCCAACATTTACATCCGGCAGCTGACAACCACCTTTAACTTCAGCTCCAGGGCGTCTGCAGCCCATTTCTAGACTCTGCGGATATGGCACTCACACAGACACACAGATAAACACATAATAATAGTGAATCTTTAAACAAATAAATGAAATGAAATTAAGTAGTGGCTTTCATACAATATATCTTATTTAGACCCCCTCCTCAATCTACACCCTCGTTTCCCACCCACCGAATTTCATTCACACTGTCGTGTGAAGTTAAGTTCTATCTACTGATCTGTGTACTCATGTTGCTCGGTATGAGTTCATCCACTGGATCCTGGACAGCCTATGTAGCCTAATACCATAAAGAAGATCGAATCTCTCTCACCTTTCAGTTATAGATATACTTGTCTCCTAATAGGCACTCGATGATAAAATTTTTTCCCAAAATAATGCATTCAAGAATAACAAAGTAACCAGCATGCTTCAGAATGTTATTTAGATACATTTTGAATTTACAAATATTTTAGAATATTAATGAGGATAAAGGAGGTTTCTAAATATAAAGCACAGTAAATAAAAATAAAAAAGCTTCACCCTTTCACAAAGGATATAGCTCTTGAAAACAAATATTCATGTTGTTTTACTTTTTATATTAAATAACAAAGCAAGAAGCAATGCTACTAAGAAATAAAATGATACACCAATACTATACAAGTTTAGAAATTTAGAATAATCTATAAGGTCCCCACAAGTATGTTTACAGAAATGTGTTTATATATTTATAAACATAAAATTGTACCAGAAACTATGTGGTAAATTGTATAATACTACAGTGGGTAGACAGGAATAATTAAATTTGTGAGAAAGAAATAATTATTATGCTTACATAGAATCTACAAATTTTCCAACCACAAATTGCTGGGACTTAAGGAAATTAACAACATTGTTAATGGTCTCTCCAAGACGAAGATGAAAACTATATTATCCATGTAAGCTCTTTCTAGAATTTTAACTCGGATATCTATGCCACTTTGTCCCCTCTACTTTCTTTCTGCCCAAGAATGGATGAAAGTGTGAGAACTTGGCTGAGAGTGCTGGCTGGGCCAGGTATTGGAAATAAGCCTCTGTCAAGAGCTTGAAACTTCAGCTGCTAGTGAGCTCTGGCCACATTGCATCACTAAAAGACTCATAGGCAGGCACCGTTGGTCTGTTCTGCCAGTGCCATATGTTCTGCACCTTTCTAGCTGCATATAGTTACTCCTTTTGGCAAGCTGATCCTAAATACTGCACAAGCCTCTGGTACAGGAGTTCCAGTGTTTCAGCAGAATGTGGTAGAGATGTTATAATATTTGATTTTAAATTTACATGCATTAATTTCATACTCAGTGTTCATATGATGAACCGTGGTCCAAATCATCAGATATCTTATTAGAAATTAATTACTTCACATAAGTAGGCAGTATGCTTGTGATCTATTACTCAAGCTTTTTTCCCACTTGAGATTAAAGAAAATTCTGATTGCCCACACAGGTAACTCAACAATCTGTTGGTAACAAAGAGCAATACACACTCGGTTTATAATTTTCTTTAAAAAAGTACGTGGAAAAAGTTCTTCTTAAAGATTAATGGGAAGACATTTGGGTTTGCAGACTAACATTTTGGAAAACAAATATATCCTTCCAAGGACCAAATTGTATGACTTTTACAAAATATAGAGGTCTCCTCTTAACACCTTGTGATTAACCCAAGCTTTCATTATTTTGCCTTTGGCCAGAAAAATTAACTGGCCACGGACAAAATATTTTGGTTTGTAAATGTAATAGGCCTTCTGGAAGGGGAAACCAAGTACTGCATCTCTCTGTATGCTCTTTACATGTCCCAGGATCACAAAATTTTGTGAAGTTGAGCTACTTCAATTAGCTCTTTCTGTAAGATAGAATAAAACCCAATATGATCTAAGAAGCTTTGTCATAGTTTCTAGAGTGAAAGTAAAAAAGGTATTGGAACTTAGAAAGTTAATTTTACAGAATTGGTATACACAGTAAAAAGAGAAATGTAAATATATCTAAGTATTGTCTGCTACTGCATGGGAGAAATTTTGTTATCCCGATAGAAGGAATATTTGCCCAGATGACTGAATTGTTTGGAAATATTCTTATTATTTATTTTTTTTATTAATTTTTTATTTATTTCTGTATGTGTATGAATGTACTGTCTGCATGCAAGCCTGTGCACCCGTGTCGTGCAACGCCGCGGAGTTCAGAAGAGGGTCTCGGATTCCCCTGGAACTGGAGTTCTCTTGGAATTGGAGTTTCAGACGGTTCTCAGCCGCCATGTGGGTGCTGGGGATCGAACCCGGGTCCTCTGTAAGAGCGGTCGGCACTCTTAACCGCTAGGCCATCTCTCCAGCCCCCTGGAAATATTCTTACACCTTTCTACTAGATTTTCTGCTTCAGGAGTTTCATGAATAACTTCTCTTCCAAGAGAGTTTTAAGGTTTGGTATAATTTTTAAGAAGTTAAAATGTGGCTCTCAAGCAGAGAACTAATGATAGTAGTGTTTTACTCATTAATTAATGAACAGTAAAGAATTCAAAGTTAAAAAATAAATGGTGCACATTTAGAGACTTTATGTAAAAACAATTTTACATTATTAGTTACAAACTGTTTAATATTTATAGTTTTTGCAGTTACCATTTGTAATAAAAAAATTTATAGCAGCATACAAATTTACAGTGACAGAGTGCTAATCAGACAGCAAATAACAGTAAATTATCTGACATTACACTGCGAGGAACAAATCAACCAAATTACAGATCAACTGCTGTAATACTGCTTTATGACATTTAAATATTTCTATTTTTCTAAAAATTCTTAACAATTTATACATTTTTATCAGAAATGGTTTTAAAAAACAGTTATTTTACCAAGAAGTTGGCTTTGTTTATATTCTTTCTGAATGTTTTCATAGATTCTGTTAGGTGCATTTCACATCTGTCTGAATCTCCTAGAGCACATGTGAGCATATCTGAAGATGTTGAAATTAGGTCTGTCTAGAACTTTGAGTCAGAATATCAGATTGGGAGTCTCAAACCATGTCCAAACACAGTGTTGGGATGCTGATAGTATTGTGCATAAATTATCATCTGAATTGATAGGCACCAGGTGAGCTGCAGGCCTGGAAGTGAATCTTAATGAGCATAGTCTTTCCTGGCACAAGTATTTTCCTATCTTGTGGGACCCTGTGAAAATGCTTGCCTCCAGAATGAAGGGTATAGGGATATACCTGCCCAGGTCCTGATTTCTCTCTTGGATGTGATATATTTTTTTAATTTAATTTTTATTGATGGTTTGTGCATTTCGTACATCATTTTCCAATTCAGATCAGGCATATTTCCCTTTCCCTTCCCCCCCACCCCCACCCCATCCCAGATCATGTATTCTGCCATAACTGTCCTGCATCTTTCAGGTTTTTTTTTTTCATTTTTTAGCTATAAGTGATAATCCATGAGTATAAGCATCCTTCGTGCAAAACCAATCTACAGACTGTTGTGCCCAAACCCCCACAGTCCCACCATTCAGTGGGGGGGGGGGTGACAGGTTGTTTGTTCAATCAAGTTGGATGTGATATATTAAAGTGAAGATAATATAAATCATTCACATTAATCTCCCAACTGCTTACTGTTCTTTCCTTTACTTATCACAGTTGGGCACAGCATGCAGAGCAGTTCACAGAATTGAGCTGCTTCAGCTGCTAGGCCTACCTATAGAAAAGGAGTGTGGAAGGAAGAAATACTTAGACTGTTTCTGGACCTCACTTTCCTTAAGACAGATACTTCTTATATTTATCAGAAGTACATTTCTGAACATCTGACTCCCAAACACTCCTGCAGTTTTGTGCAAAAAGCCACAGTGCTTATACTCCAGGGTTTCATCATCTTCAGTGGTATCCTTGGCCAGTATCACATTTACCTTCCCATGATAAAGAATTGCCTGACAATCTCTGGATTGGACAGAAATCCACATGTTTCTTTCTTCAGATATTTGTTGTTTAAAATATCTCCTCGGACATCGGACTTGATTGAGGCCATCGATTGCTTCTGAGTTAATTTAGACATGCATACAATTTGAAGAAGATCAAAAAGAAGTTGAATCTTTGCTTTATTGGTTCAGTGGTCTTTGGTAACACTCTCTGGTATTCCAGAGACCAACTGTATACTTGTAAGTGCGATCTCGATACAATCCTCCCATGGTTACATCAGGTCGTTGACAGCAGGGCGGGCCTTACCACCTCTTTCCTTGCAGATATCCCAGTTTACAGGCAATAAGACTTTATCTTTTTTTGGGGGGGGTGGGCTTGGGTCCCCTGGCTAACATCTCCTTGGCAGAATAATCCATTGTTGCTATCAGTGCTCTCTTGTGTTAATATATTTTGCTTATATGCACCACTTAAAGAGACTTTAGTATTATATTTGGTTCTGAATAGACAATAATCTTTTTTACAGTTCCTATGTATATTAGTCAATTAAAGAAAGCAGTTTTACCAGTTTTATAAGAGATTACTTCTATAACAGTCAGCTCTAATTTACAGTTAGAGGATGACTTCATTACCACCATATATTCCTTTGTTCTATGAAAAAGAGGTAAGGAGGTCTCTCATATTGAAACTGTGCTGCACCTAGAAGGTAAAGTTCATTAGGACTCACTGTAAACAGATGTTACACCTATGGTCCTCAGAGATGTTTGATGCCTGTAGTAGTCTGAGGCTTTTCTTCCTTTTAGTGTTAAGATGGGTGAACTTCTCTGCTGGTATTTCTTGGTACAACCTACATGATGGAAGGCTGTATCTTTTCTTTCTCAGCCTGTGAGTTGGTGACGTTTTGACCTGTGGGAACATACAAAACTTTTCCCATGGTTAGTCTTAAGATTCAATTGAAAGTTTTTGACAAAAAAGGTTTAATATGTAACTGTATCCCCCTTTTTTATTTTAATTTAATTTTTGACCCATGAGTCTCAAAAAGGCAGTTGTAGTACACATACCTATAGGCAGGGATCAAGGTGTAAATTTCATCAAATTTGCCCATGCTTTTTTTTGGGTGACTGAATGTTGTTAATTTGGGAAGCAAACTTAATTCCTTAAGTTAAATTATCCTACGGGTAAAAGAGGATGTTACAAGACGATACTGCATAACACAAAAATTATAGAGAACATTTGTATATGTAAATCCCAAAGTTATTGTTATATAAATTTTAAGTAAAATACCATGTAATTTTAAATTAAATATACATTAATAGAATATAGACCCATGTCCCTCTCCCGCCCCTCCCCCCCTTCCCGGTTCACCATTTCAGTCAGTTTTCTGATGCAGTCTTTCTGTTGTTCTTCTTTTAATATACATCCCTCTTCACAAGAAATATTAAAAACTGGATTATTGATCCTAGCATCCACATACCATTCGTCGTTTATTTTTCTGTGATTGTGTTACTTCACTTAATATAATATCCTCCAGCTCCATCCATTTACCTGCAAAGTTCATGATATCATCTTTATTTATTGCTGCATAGAACTCCATTGAGTACATGTACCACATTTTTTCTATCCACTCATCAGTTGAGGGGCATTTGGGAGGGTTCCAGCTTTTTGCTATTGTGAACAAAGCTGCAATAAATATAGCTGTGCATGTATTTCTGCAGTAAGATGAGTCTTGTGGGTATATACCTAGGAGTGGTGTGACTGGGTCAAATGGCAAGCTCATTTTGAGTCTTCCAAGGGTTCTCCACACTGCTTTCCATAGTGGCTGTACAAGTTTACATTCCCACCAGCAATGGATGAGTGTTCCCCTTTCCCCACAACCTCTCCAGCACTTGGTATCATTTGTTTTCTTGATCCTGGCCAGTCTTATCAGAGTGAGGTGATATCTTAGAGTGGTCTTAATTTGCATTTCCCTAATTATTAGTGACATTGAACAGTTTTTAAGATGTTTCTCAGCCATCTCTAGTTCCTCCTCTGTGAAGTCTCTATTCAGCTCTTTGCTCCATCTTTTGAGTGATTCATTTGTTTTCTTTTTTCTTTGTTTTTTGAGTAGCTTGTGTACTCTAGAAATTAATGCATTGTCATATGTATCTGCAGTAAAGGTTTCTTCCCACACAGTGGGTTTTCTCTTTACTTCCTTTATTGTTTCTTGAGAAGCTTTTGAGTTTAATGAGGTCCCATTTGTCAATTGTCGATCTTATTTCTTGTGCAGCTGCTGTCTGATTTAGAAAGTCTTTTCCTACACCTATGTCTTGTAGTCTGTTGCCAAGTTTTTCTTCTATTACCTCTAGAGTTTTGGGTTTCACGTTAAGGTCTTTAATCCATCTGGAATTGACTTTTGTGCAAGGTGATAGGTAGGGGTTTAATTTCATTCTTCTACAAGTGGTGATCAGTTTTGCCAGCACCACTTGTTGAAGATGCTGTCTTTCCTCCGTTGTGTCTTCTTGGCCCCTTTATCAAATATGAGGTGGCTGAAGTTGTATGTGCTCAGGTTTGGATCTTCAGTTTTATTCCTTTGGTCAACTGGTCTCTTTTGTGCCAGTACCATGCTGTTTTTAGGACTATAGCCCTGTAGTATAGTTTTAAATCTGGTATAGAGATCCCGCCGTGTATTGCTCTTTTTGCTCAGGGTTGCTCTGGCTATTCAGGGCCTTTTGTTTTCCCAAATGAAATTGAGGATTATTTTTTTCCAAACCTGTGAAGAAGCTCTTGAGGATTTTGATTGGGATTGCATTAAATCTGTATATGAGTTTAGGTAGAATGGACATTTTTACTATATTTATTTTCCCAATCCATGAGCATGGGAGGTTTGTCCATCTTCTGATTTCTTCTTCAATTTCCTTCTTCAGAGGTTTAAATTTTTTTGTTGTAGAGATCCTTGGTGTCTTTGGTTAGGTTTGTTCCTAAGTATTTTATTATTTTTGAGTCTATTTTAAGTGGGAAGGTCAATAAAACAAATGTTGGTCTCCTTGAGTCAAGCAAGACTCGTCCACCAACATCAGTTACACCTCACCTGCTTGGAGATACTGTGCAGCAGTAGCAGCCATATGTCTGTATATCCCAAATTTATTTGGTTATTAGCTCTCTCCTTGGAGGAATAACTCGTGGATGTTGCCACAAGCTTATACCCTCTAGTGATTAGGAGATTTATACATCACAGTAAGGCCTTGTCATCTTTCTCAGGAAAAAAAATGTAATCCAGGGATTAACACACCATCCAAACATCCGTGTCTATACCAAAGTATCCTACCATAGTAACTAGCAATGTTTAAATACTTATATATCTAATCGCTTGTGCTTCATTAGTAGGAATGAAAGCTTATCCCTGGGCAATTGGCCAGCCCATGAAAGGAAACAGCCAGAACTGGTCAGAGTCCAAAACGACATCTCCAGACAAAGTAGGAGATGTCTCTAAGCCTAAGGAACAATCTGCAGAAGAGGTGGAGTGGTAGATTGTAGGGGCTGCGATTGGGGTGAACGGTAAAACTATGACAATATAGTCTGGACACTTATTTGATCAACTTGATTGAACATTCAAGCCCCTCAAGCTGGATGGTGGGAGCCTTGGGCTGTGTGGGCTGGGGCACAACTGCGTGCAAATTGGATTTATATGAAGGATGCTTGTGCTAACAAAAAAACAAGGAGCTAGATACTGACATTTGAACTAACTGGGAATATAAAATGCTAGTTTGTGTTGGGCTGGTCTCTACATTTTTCTGAATTATACAACATCACAGTATAACACTTTCTTTTACTTGTAGGACAATTTAAAGGAATTAAGCTTAAAATTTACTTCCCAAATAAGTAGAAGTCATAGTCCAGTCATATAGCATTAAAGAGCAGAGTGTATATTGGGTAAAATTTATTTAGCAGGTACTCAACTCTGCCCAAGCTTTATCCACAAAGTATAGGATATTTTAATGCTTAGTGAATTGTTCAGATTAGTTAAATTTAAGTGTAAGTTTTGGTGGAAATGGTAATAAAATTGAACTAATTGGGAATATAAAATGTTGTTTTATTTATAATTTGTATTGGGTTAAGGTACACAAATGGCCTCTATATTTTTCTGAATTATACAACATCACATTATAACACATTCTTTTACTTGTAGGACAATTTAAAGGAACTAAGCTTAAATTTCCTTCCCAAATAAGTAGCATACAGTCAATGAGAAACA
>VZQC01001350.1:969319-997492 GCA_009823505.1 Rhizomys pruinosus | reverse complement strand
AGAAGAAAATGTAATTCATGGATTAACATACCATCCAAACATCTGTGTCTATACCAAAGTAACCTACCATAACAATTAGTACTGTTTAAATACCTATATATCTAATTGCGTGTGCTTCATTTGTAGGATCGAAAGGCTATATATTATACTGTTTAAGTACCTATATATCTAATTGCATGTGCTTCATTAGTAGGATCGAAAGTTTATGCCTGGACAAGCTGGCAACCCATGAAAGAAAACAGCCAGAAATGACTAGAGACCAAGACACCAGCTCCAGAGAAAGTAGACTGTTTTGCTTCTCATCCACCTGTGCCCCTTTTGTAAGCCTAGGGAACAATCTGTGGAAGAAGGGGCCTGGTAGAATGTAAGGGCTATGATTGGGGTGAATGGTGAAACTACAACAATATAGGCTGGACACTCATTTGATCAACTTGATTGAACATACAAGCCCCCCCTCTGCTGGATGGTGGGACCCATGAGCTGTGTGGGTTTGGGCACAACTGCTCGCAATTGGTTTTACATGAAGGATGCTTGTACTCACAGATTATCACGTATTGTTAAAAGAAATGAAAACAAAACAAAAAAAAAACAGAGAAAGATGCAGAAAAGTTACAGCAGAATGCATGATCTGGGATGGGTAGGGGTGGGGTGAGGGGACGGGAAGGGGATATATGCCTGAACTGAATTGGAAATTGATGTATGAAATACACAAAACATCAATAAAAAAAAAGAACACTGACTGCTCTGGCAGAGGACCTGGGTCCCATTCACAGCACCCACATGGTGGCTAAGAACCTTCTTTAACTCCAGTTCCAGGGAACTACAACACCCTCTTCTGACCTCGTCAGCATTGCATGGCATGGGTGCACCTACCTACCTACAGACACATTAGATAAAATTTTAAAAAAAGATTTGAATATGCAGATATCCATGTCTCTGATGAGATCACCATGAAGAGACAATTTCCTCTTTTGTATCACCAGTCTGTGTCCAATATTGGGCAATTGATTTGATCTTCAAGTCTCTGAAGTGCTTTCAAAGCCTAGAGTCAGATAGAGGCCTGCTGATGCTTCTGAGAGTTAACCACATCATTTTTCAGTTCAACAAAGAAACAAAGCTCCATACATGAGTTGTATTTGAATCTGATTCTGTATTTCTCTTCAATATATGTAATGCAAATAAAATTAATATCTCATCATCAATTAATAAATATGACATTTTAGAACTTCTATTCTTTTTTGTTGTTATTTTTGAGACAGGGTCTCTCTTTAGCCCCAGCTGGCCTGGAACTCACTATGTAGTACTGGCTGGCCTTGAACTCACTCAGAGATACACCTGCCTCTGATGAGTGCTGGGCCTAAAGGCATGCACTGCCTTGCCCGGCTTAGACCTACTATTCTTTATAGGCCTTTTTTTTTTTTTTTTTGTCTTTTTGAGACAGGGTCTCCCTGTAGCCCCAGCTGTCCTGGAACTCACTCTGTTGACCAGGCTGGCTTTGAACTCACAAAGATCCACCTGTCTCTGCCTCCTAAGTGCTAGGATTAAAGGCCTTTTTTTTGAGACAGGATTTTTCTGTCATCCCAGCTGGTTTTGAACTTGTTATATAGACCAGGCTGGCCTAGATCTCACAGATGTCAACCCATCTTTGCCTTCTGGGTTCTGGGATCAAAGGTGTGCAACCACCATGACCAGCAAACCTTTATGAATTTGCCTCCAGGAACTGTTGATTTTAGTCATTTTACTCTACCTGAAAATCCTGACAGTGAGGGAAAAAGAAAAATGTGCATGTACATACATACACACACACACACACACACACATACACACAAACACACACACACACACATGGGGGCCGAGAGAGAGAGAGAGAGAGAGAGAGAGAGAGAGAGAGAGAGAGAAATTTCTGACTTCTCAATATCCCCAGATTATACTGTAGTTTATGGCTTTGACAGGAAGTGACCCCGAGTTTCTGCATATATAAAACATTAGTTAGGCTTGTTTGTATGGATGGTCTCTTGCACACCTATCTTTACCACCAAATACAACTTCTGATATTTAATGTAGTAGTCATTACTTCTCATTCAAAGAGATTTATTTTCAAAGATAGTACTGAGTGTCCCTTACAGTAGAACTGACACTGGTTAAATAAAGGAAGGACAGGTACCTACTTATTCATTGTACAAGGGTGTTGCACTGCCAGAAATCAGTAGAATATTCATAAAATATTTGTTTCAGAAACAAATCTTGATCAAATCAGCAAACTAAAAGTTTCAAATCTATGAAAAACAGCTTTATTCACCTTGTCACTAAATGAGTGACAGGCAAAATTATTGTGGAGCAATTATTCCTATATTCAGCTTTCTCCTCTCTCTCTCTCTCTCTCTCTCTCTCTCTCTCTCTCTCTCTCGGCCCCCATGTGTGTGTGTGTGTGTGTTTGTGTCTGCGTTTGTGTGTGTGTGTGTGTGTGTGTGTATGTGTATGTACATGCACATTTTTCTTTTTCCCTCCCTGTCAGGATTTTCAGGTAGAGTAAAATGACCAAAAATTAAAAGAAATGTTCAATATTCTTCACTCAGCTATACAATGAAACCATTAACATAGCTATTAACATTCAACAGATGACCTTTAATATTTTTTAGGCACTTACAAGCTTGAAGACTTGGATTTCCAAGCAGCTATGAGTTCTTCAGACAATAGTGTAGCTTAAATGAATTAACAATACCTTTAACAAATCATTATGTACCTAGGAAGACCACAGCATTTTAACATATTACTTTTCTCCTCTATATTTTCATTGTAGCTTTTTTGGGAAAAAAAAACAAACATGATTAGACACAATATTCGAATACAATTTTTGAGATACACCTCATAAACATCACATTTAAACATAATATAAACCCCATAATTTGAGTGTTTATTATGTTATTCTAATATAATTTTGTGAAATTAATTACATAAATTATGTCATTTTGTTACCATATACTAAATAGCTTGATAGCTATGTTAAGCATAGGAATTAGCTTTCAAAGTTGTGATTACCTATTTTAGTTAACTTTTCTTTTTTTCTCTTTTATTTATTTTTTAAGTGATTCTACAATATAATAGCAGAGTTGTTTTCAGATTACATTGACGTTACTCACTTTGCTGTACAATTAGGTAATTGGTGCATTTTTTTGAAGTGAGCCAAATTATTAAGCATAAGCAATGAATGTAAGTAACATTCATGTAAAACTAATTTGCAAGTATCTATTTCCAAATTTTGAACAACCCAAGGGTCCCATAGTCCAATTGGAGAAGCTTGTATGCAAAAGCATGTTGATCAAATAGGAGTCCAGTCTATATTGCTGTAGTCTCAGGATTCACCCCAATCTCTCCACAGCCCTTACATTCTACCATGCCTCCTCTTCCGCAAGTTGTTCCCTAGGCTTTGGGAAAGGGGCACAAGTGGGTGAGAAGCAAAGCAGTTTATTTTCTCTGGAGATGTCATTTTGAACTCTAGTCTGTTCAGGTTGTTCCCCTTCATGGGTTGACAGCATACCCAGTGATACCTTTTTAATCCTACTAACAAAGCATAAGCAATTAGATGTACAGGCATTTAACCAGTACTAATTATGGCAAGCTAAGCTGCGAGCATAGACACAGATGCTTGGGTGGTAATCCTAAACCACAAACTGTGGTTTCTCTATAAAGGGTGACTACTTCTTATTGTGGCTTATAACATCTCCTAACCACTAGAGGACATAAGCTTGTGGCATCCGCTATCAGTTATTCCTCCAAGGAGAGAGCTAATAGCCAATTCGATTTGGAATATATATAGACACTTGGCTGCCACTGTTGCACAGTATTTCCAGGCAGTTGAGGTGTAGCTGATACTGATGGAGGATCCTTGCTCATCTCAAGGAGACCAATATTTTGCTGTATTGCTTTAGTGGCCTTTGGTAATGCTCTCTGGCATTTCAGAGGCCAATTGAACATTAGTAAGTGACGTCTCAAAACATTTTGTCATGCTTACACCAGGTCTTTGACAACAGGGACTTACTGCCTTTCTCCTTGCATATATCCCACTTATAGGCAAAAGGCCTTTATAATTTTGGGGGCTTGGATCCCCTAGCCAACATCTCTTAAGCAGAATAATTCATTGCCAATATCAGAACTTTTCTCTACTAATGTATTTTGCTTAATTACACAGCTTATAAAGACTTTATTACTGAATTTGGTTCTAAATAGAGAATTATCCTTTCACAGTTCCTATGCCTATCAGTCAATTAAAAAAGGGTAGTTATACCTGTTCTATAAGAAATTACCACTATAACAATTGGCTCTAATTTACAGTTAGTACCATCATGTTTTTCTTTTTTCCTATAAAGGGAAGAGGTAGGAAGGTTTCTCAGTATCTGGAAGGTAAACTTCATTAGGGCCCATTATAAACAGTTAACCCAAATAGAATTCAGAGAGATTCTCAGTGTCTGTGACTCAAGCAGTCTGATGTTCCTCTTTCTTTAATGTTCAGATGGGTCAGCCTCTCTGCTGGCATTTCCCAGTCCATCCTGCACAGCCAAAAGTTGTATATTTTCAGACATTTAGATTGGTGTTTTTGCCTGTGGGAACATACAAATCTCCTCCCATTGTTAGTTTAAAGATCTCAAAATTGAAAATTTATCAATAGGTTTGGAACACAGAGGTTTCCATTTGAATCCCAGAAGGGATACTACACCAAATCCCACCTCCCACTTTTTTTTTAATTTTTATGTTTTGACCTATAGATGCCTAAGTTGTATTACACATACCTATAAACAGGAGTAAAGGCGTAAGTTTTCATTAAATTTATCTAAACTGTATCTCATTTACTGTATGCTACTTATTTAGGAAATAAACTTAAACTTAACTCTTTTAAATTGTCCTAAAATTTACCTTACAAGTAAAAGAAAGTGTTACAAGGTGATATTGTATAACTCAGAAAAATATAGAGATCATTTGTGTAACTTAACCCCAAAGTTATTGTTGGAAGTTCAATACAACTTATAAATAAAACAATTAACATTTTATATTCCCAATTAGTTCAAATGTATTACCATTTTCATCAACCTACAGCCTAAAACCAACTAATCTAAACATTTTGCTAAGCCTTAAAATATCCTATAATATGTGGACAAAGCTTGGGCAGAGGTGAGTACCTGCCAAATAAATTTTATGCAATATACACTTTGCTCTTTAAAGCTATATGACTAGACTATGACTTCAGAGAAATCAAGTCCATTAACTTATATGATTTATTTTGTATTTCTGTGTAAATAACTACTGAAATACCTCTCTATATAGATATATGTTATTTTTAAGTATACCATTTTAAACTGCAAACCTTACAAAGTGGATTTTAATGACTATCTTCCTCCAAGCTCTTGGCCTTCTTCAGGCCTGGCATGAAGACCTGCTTTAAAGACTTTTCATTATCTAGCTCTTTATTTTATTTTTATTTTTTA
Source organism: Rhizomys pruinosus (assembly GCA_009823505.1). Classification (NCBI taxonomy): domain Eukaryota; kingdom Metazoa; phylum Chordata; class Mammalia; order Rodentia; family Spalacidae; genus Rhizomys; species Rhizomys pruinosus. The sequence goes on along the minus strand of VZQC01001350.1, from coordinate 992,012 downwards.
TGAGTACAAGCATCCTTCATGTAAAACCAATTTGCAAGCAGTTGTGCCAAAACCCACACAGCCCAAGGCTCCCACCATCTAGCTGGAAGGGCTTGTATGTACAATCAAGCCAATCAAATAAGTGTCCAGTCTGTATTGCTGTAGTTTTACCATTCAGCCTGATTGCAGCCCTTACATTCTACCATGCCCCCTCTTCTGAAATTGTTCCCTAGGCTTAGAAATGGGGCACAGGTGGATGAGAAGCAGAACAGTGTATATTGCCTGGAGATGTTGATTTGGACTCTGATCAGTTCTGGCTGTTTCCTTTCATGGGCTGACTGTATGTCCAGGAATAACATTTCAATCATACTAATGAAACACAAGTGATTAGATATATTTAAACAGGTATTTAAACAGGACTAATTATTATGGTAGGTTACTTTGGTATAGACACAGATGTTTGGATTCTGTGCTAATCCATGAATTACATTTTATTCTGTAAAAGATGACAAGGTCTTACTATGGCTTATAACATCTCCTAATCACTGGAGGATATAAGCTTGTGGCATCATCCGTGAGTTATTCCTCCAAGGAGAGAGTTAATAGCCAAATAGATTTGGGATATACAGACACATGCCTGCCACTGCTGCACAGTATTTCCAAGCAGGTGAGGTGTAGCTGATGTTGATGGAGGAGTCTTGCTTGACACACAGAGACCAGCATTTGCTTTATTGGTTCAGTGGCCTTTGGTAACACTCTATGGTATTCCAGAGACCAACTGGACACTTGCAAGTGTGGTCTCAATACAAACTTCCCATGCTTACATCAGGTCTTCTACAGCAGGGCCTTACTGCCTCTCTTCTTGCAGTTATCCCAGTTTACAGGCAAGAAGCCTTTAGCTTTTGGGGGGAGAGGGGGGTTTGGATGCCCTGGCCAACATCTCCTTGGCATAATAATCCATTGCTGATATCAGAGCTCTCCTATATTAACATATTTTGCTTAAATGCACAGCTTGAAGAGTCTTTAGTATTATATTTGGTTCTGAATAGACAGTTCCAATGTCTATTAGTCAATTAAAGAAAAGTTTTACCAGTTTTATAAGCGATTACCTCTATAACAGTCAGCTCTAATTTACACTTAGAGAATGACTTCATTACCACCATGTTTTTTTTTGTTCTATGAAAACAAGGTAAGGAATTCTCTCATATTAAAACTGTGCAGCACCTAGAAGGTAAGGTTCATTAGGATTCACTATAAACAGTTATTACAAATATGATCCTCAGATATGTTTGATGCCTGTAGCAGTCTGAGGCTTTTCTTCCTTTTAGTGTTAATATGGGCCAACTGCTCTGCTGGTATTTCTTGGTACAACCTACACGATGGAAGGTTGTATCTTTTCTTTCTCAACCATTAAGTTGGTGATGTTTTGACCTGTGGGAAAAATACAAATCTTTTCCCATAGTTAGTTTTAAGAGTAAATTGAAAATTTTTGACAAAAAGGTTTAATATACAATTGTATCCCCCCTTTTTATTTTAGGTTTTTATTTTTTGATCCATGAGTCTCAAAAAGGTAGTTGTAGTACATACACCTACAGGCAGGAATCAAGGTGTAAATTTCATTAAATTTATCCAAGCTGTTTTGGGTGACTGTATGTTGTTAATTTGGAAAGCTAACTTAATTCCTTAAGTTATATTATCTTACAGGTAAAAGACAATGTTACAAGATGATACTGTATAACACAAAAAATACAGAAACCATTTGTATATGTTAATCCCAAAGTTATTGTTATATAGATTTTAAATAAAATACCATGTAATTTTAAGTAAAATACCACATAATTTTAAATTAAATATACATTAATAGAATATAGACCCGTGTCTCTCTCCCAACCTTCCCAACCCTCCAGAGTCACAATTTCAGTCAGTTTTCTGATGCAGTCTTCTGTTGTTTTTCTTTTACTATGCATCCCTCTCCACAAGAAACATATACAACTGGGTTATTGACACTAGCATCCAAAGATGAGGGATACCATTCATCATTTGTTTTTCTGGTACTGCATTACTTCACTTAATATAATATCTTCTAGCTCCATCCATTTACCTGCAAAGGTCATGATGTTGTCTTTCTTTACTGCTGCATAGAACTCCATTGTGTACAGGTACAACATTTTCTCTATCCACTCTTAGTTGAGGGGCATTTGGGTTGGTTCCAGCTTTTTGCTATTGTGAACAGAGATGCAATAAATATATCTGTGCATGTATTTCTGCAGTAAGATGAGTAAGTGGGTGTATACTCAGGAGTGGTATGACTGGGTCTAGTGGCAAGCTCATTTTGAGTCTTCCAAGGGTTCTCCACACTGCTTTCCATAGTGGCTATACAAGTTTACATTCCCACCAGCAATGGATGAGTTTTCCCCTTTCTCACAACCTCTCCAGCACTTGGTATCATTTGTTTTCTTGATCCTGGATAGTCTTATTGGAGTGAGATGATATCTTAGAATGGTCTTAATTTGCATTTCACTAATAATTCATGACGTTGAACAGTTTTTAAGATGTTTCTGAGCCATCTCTAATTCCTCCTCTGTGAAGTCTCTCTTCAGTTCTTTGCTCCATCTTTTGAGTGATTCATTTGTTTTCTTTCTTCTTTGTTTTTTGAGTAGCTTGTGTACTCTGGAAATTAATGGTTTTTCAGATGTATCTACAGTGAAGGTTTCCTCCCACTCTGTGGGTTTTCTCTTCACTTCCTTTATTGTTTCTTTTGATGTACAGAAGCTTTTGAGTTTAATGAGGTCCCATTTGTCAATTGTCCATCTTATTTCTTGTACAGCTGCTGTCTGAGTTAGGAAGTCTTTCCCTATGCCTATGTCTTGTAATCTGCTACCAAGTTTTTCTTCTATTACGTCCAGAGTATTGGGTTTCACGTTGAGGTCTTTTGATCCATCTGGAATTGACTTTTGTACAGGGCGAGAGGTAGGAGTTTAATTTCATTCTTCTACAGGTGGTGATCCAGTTTTGCCAACACCACTTGCTGAAGATGCTGTCTTTCCTCCCTTTGTGTCTTCTTGGCCCCCTTGTCAAATATGAGGTGGCTGAAATTGTATGTGTTCAGGTTTGGATCTTCAGTTTTATTCCTTTGGTCAACTGGTCTCTTTTGTGCCAGTACCAACCTGTTTTTATGACTATAGCCCTGTAGTATAGTTTGAAGTCTGGTATAGAGACCCCCTGTATTGCTCTCTTTTCGCTCAGGGTTGCCTTGTCTATTTGGGGTCTTTTGTTTTTCCAAATGAAATTGAGGATTTTTTTCCCAAGCCTGTGAAGAAGCTCTTAGAGATTTTGGGTGTGATTGCATTAAATCTGTACAAGATTTTGGGTAGAATGGACATTTTTGTTATATTTATTTTCCCAATCCATGAGCATGGGAGGTTTGTCCATCTTTGATGTCTTCCTCAAATTTCCTTCTTCAGGGGTTTAAAATTTTTGTTGTAGAAATCCTTGGTGTCTTTGGTTAGGTTTGTTCGTAAGTATTTTATTGTTTTTGAGGCTATTGTGAGTGGGAAGGTCTCCTTGTATTCCTTCTTCAGTTGCTTGTTGTTGATGTAAAGAAAGACTACTGATTTTTCTAGATTTATTTTATATCCTGTCACTTTACTGAAGTTCTTAATCATTTCTAGCAGTTTTCTGGTGGAGTTCTTAGCATCTCTTAAGTAGACAATCATATCATCAGCAAAAAGGGATAGCTTGACTTCCTCTTTTCTGATTAGAACTCCTTTTATTTCCTTTTCTTGCCTTATTGCCCTAGCAAGGATCTCAAGCACTATATTGAAAAGGAGTGGCGACAGGGGGGCCTTGCCAGAGTTCCTCTCTTTAAGGAGAATGCTTCTGTTGTTTCCCCATTTAGGATGATATTGGCTGTGGGTTTCCTGTATATGGCTTTGATTACATTGAGGAATGATCCCTCCAGTCCAATTCCCTCTAGGACTTTAAACATGAAGGAATGCTGGATTTTGTCAAAGGCTTTCTCCATGTCGATTGAGATGATGGTGTGGTTTTTGTCTTTCAATCCATTTATATATTTGATGATATTTATTGATTTTCGTATGTTGAACCATCCTTGCATCTCTGGTATGAATCCAACTTGGTCATAATGGATGATCTTCTTGATGTGGGTCTGTATGCAATTTGCCAGTATGTTTAGCAAGCAAGGCTCAAACCTCTAGTTAACTTTTCTTAGATATTTTCACTCAGCCCAATAAGAGAATTACTTGTTAGCTCATATTATAATTTATATGTTATTATTTTACTTAAATAAATTAAAGTGAAATGCCCCTAATATAGTAGTAACAGCATCATAGCAATGAATACATATGATATATTAGCATTAAGAATAGAATTATTCATAAACTACATAGTAGTGCTAAGAGACAGTTCATCAAGTCTATCTTATGTTCCTGCATATCTGACCATAGGAGAGGCTCAGGTAATTGTACAGTAACTATCTTTCCAGACTATTCCAAGTAAACAGCCTTGGAATATATTGTTTCTCCCTCAAGAACAAAGGGTAGGTATGCCTAGTACCAAGGCATGCCTGTTCCTCTTCGAGTTGTCTTGTGAAATATACATTCAGAGGACTATATAAGACTGTGCTGGCTTGGCATGTGGTGCACTTCGAAGTCAGGAAGCAGAGGCAGGCAGATGTCTCTGAGTTCAAGTCCACCATGGTCTACATAGTGAGTCCCAGGCCAGCTCCAGCTACAAGGAGATCCTATCTCAAAAGTAAATAAAATAAAATAAAAGAAAATAAAAAAGAAAATAAAGAAACAAATATGCTGATGCACTCACCAATTCTATTGCTATGAGTACAAGCCTGTTTGTTTATGATTTTGTACTCATTATTTGTTTATCACATATATTTCACACTTGTTTTCAGAGATGCAATACTTGAATTTTATTTTGGTCTTTTTACAAGAACTTTGAAGGAATAAATATTCCAAATAAAATGAGTTCGAAAAAATTTTGACTGCGATGCTTCTACTGGGTTCATTTCCCACACTCACATGGTAGCTAACAATTGCCAGTAACTCCAGTTCTACAGGACATGACACCTTCTTCGGACCTCCATATTAATTTCATGACACGGACTTACTTACATATATGCAAGCAATACACTTATACATATAAAATAATATAATAAAAAATTTAAAGTGAATTTTGTATTTTAAAGGGATACAATATTTTCTACAATATAACAAAAATCTTTTGTCACAGAAGTCAGGAAGCAGAGACAGAGAATTTGGGAGATTAGGGAGAAATTTTTAAGGCATGAGTCCGGCCTGAAATAGAGGTTCATCAATCCTACAACAGAGTTTTGTCCACAGCTGCATTCCCTGTCCCAACTGGTAGTCTGCAAACGTCTAGCAGACTGCCAAGGAAGATGAGAATGCAACTGTTGTCCAGCAACTAAACAGCCTCTGCCAACTGGTAAGTAAACAGAAATTAGTATGGAAGGAAATTCCAATTTCATTCCTATTGTAACTTCCACTCAACTAGTTTTTGCATTAGAGATTTGTCGGTTATGTCCCTTTATCATATTTTAATTTTCTAATGTTTTTTTTACTTAACAAATTCTACAAAACACAGTTATCTATCTTCCCATTAAGTGAACCTACATATTTCTGAAATTCATATATAAAGTACAAACTTGTACTTAAGATGGCAAACAGTCCCATATCATTGCTCTGTGAATTAGAGAGTTATGATGTCACAGTCTATAACTGAATAAAATAATGAAAAAGACTTAATTTTTGTCTATAATTCAACATTTTATAAAGAAGCTTATAAAGCGTATATGGAAATTTAAAAAAGGCACTTATAAGCTGGGTGTGGTGGCGCACGCCTTTAATCCCAGCACTCAGGAAGCAGATGCAGGCAGATCTCTGTGAGTTCAAGGCCAGTCTGGTCTACAGAGTGAGCTCCAGGATAGCTGTTACTATAAAAGGGAGACCCTGACTCAAAAATACCAAAAAAAAAAAAAAAACAAAACAAAAAAAAGGCACTTATAGCCCTGAAAACAAAACTTTAAATTTCACAAATGTGGAGGAATTTTTTAATCCTTTATTGAAGTTTTGTGCATTTTATACATCACTTCTCAGTTCAATAGAGATTAATTTCCCCCTCCATGCCCACACCCCTCCCAAGTCCATGCAGTCTGCCATACATATCCTATTTCCCTTTCTGAGCCTTTTCAAGTTTTACAAAGCAGATTTTTGGAGGGGGGGGGACAACTCTTCTGCTTCAGTCAGTTCCAGGTCCCAGTCCTTTTGTTGTTGTTCTCTACAATCAGTACTATTTCAACATATGTATTTATATATGTCACACATGCACGAAAATCATGTCATCTGAAAATAAACTGTATGTTAATTCCAAATAATATCTCAGGATTCAAATTTTCCCTTTTAATTTTATATTGTTCTAAAATATGCAAGCATACCATCCACCTTTGTACCAAAATTATAAAGTCTGAAAATAAATAGTAGATTAATTCTAGAGCCCATTAAGGGATTCATATTCTAAGAGTACAGTTGCTTTTAGATAAAGAGAAATATAACATTAATGTTACTCACTTTGCCTTATTTGATGCTAGCATCCACAAATGAGGAATATCATTTGTCATTTTTTTCGTCTGGGGCTGTGTTACCTCACTTAGCATAATTATCTTCTAGTTCCATCCATTTACCTGCAAAGTTCATGATGTCATCTTTCCTTACCCTTGCATAGAACTCCATTGTGTAGATGTACCACATTTTCTCTATACACTCATGGGTTGAGGGCCACTTGGGTTGGTTCCAACTCTTTGCTACTGTGAACAGAGCTGCAATAAACATGGCTATGTATGTATCTTTGCGGTGGGGTGAATCTTGTGTGTATATATCAAGGATTGGTATGACTGGGTCAGGTTGTAGGCTCATTTTGAGTCTTTTTTTTTATTTTTATTTTATTTTTTATTTATTTCCGTATGTGTATCAATGTACTGTCTGCATGCAGGTCTGTGCACCCGTGTCGTGCAATGCCGCGGAGGTCAGAAGAGGGTCTCGGATTCCCCTGGAACTGGAGTTCTCCTGGAATTGGAGTTTCAGATGGTTCTCAGCCGCCATGTGGGTGCTGGGGATCGAACCCGGGTCCTCTGTAAGAGTGGTCGGCGCTCTTAACCGCTAGGCCATCTCTACAGCCCTCATTTTGAGTCTTTTAAGGGTTCTCCACACTGCTTTCCATAGGGGTTGGATGAGTTTACATTCCCACCAGCAGTGGATGAATGTTCCCTTCTCCCCACAACTCTCCAGCATTTGGTATCATTTGCTTTTTGTTGTTTTGTTTTGTTTTTTAATTCTAGCCAGTCGTATCAGAGTGAGAGGATATCTGAGAGTGGTTTTAATTTGCATTTCTTTAATTATTAGCAATGTTGTACATTTTTAAAGCTGTTTCTCAGCCATCTTTATTGTCTCATTTGTGAAGACTCTGTTCAGCTCTTTACTCCATCTTTTGAGTAGGTCATTTGTTTTCTTTTATTCTTTTTTCATTTTTTTGTCTTTTTGACTTTTTGAGATAGGGTCTCCCTATTGCCCTAGGTGGCTTGGAACTCACTCTGTAGACCAGACTGGCCTTGAACTTGGAAATATGCCTGCCTCTGCCTCCCAAGTGCTAGGATTAAAGACAGGCACCACCATGCCCCACTAAAAGAGGGTTCTTAGCCACCATGCAGGTGCTGGGAATCAACCCAGTTCCTCTGCAAGAGCAGTCTGTGCTCTTAAACAGTGAACCATCTCTTCTTACTTCTTTCTTTTTTGAGTAGTTTATATATTCTGGAAGTTAATGCTCTGTCAGATGTATCAGCAGTGAAGGTTTCCTCCTACCCTGTGGGTTTTCTCATCACTTCCTTGATTGTTTCTTTCACTGTACAGAAGCTTTTGAGTTTAATGAGGACTTACTTGTCAATTGTCGACTTTATTTCCTGAGCAGCTGCTGTCTGATTTAGAAAGTCTTTTCCTACCCCCTATGTCTTAGAGTTTCTGTCAACATTTTCTTCTATCACCTTTAGAGCTTTGGGTTTCACATTGAGGTCTTTGATCCATTTGGAGTTGATTTTTCTACAGGGTGAGAGGTAGAGATTTAATGCTATTCTTCTACAAGTGATGATCAAGCATTGGCAGCACCATTTGCTGAAGATGCTGTCTTTCCTCCATTGTGTCTTCTTGGCCACTTTGTCAAATATGAGGTGGCTGAAATTGTATGAGTTCAAGTTTGGATCTTCGATTTTGTTCCATTGGTCTACAGGTCTGTTTTTGTGGCAGTACCAGTCTGGTTTTATGACTATAGCCCTATAATATAGTTTGAAGTCTGTTATAGTGATCCTCCATGTATTGTTCTTTTCACTCAGGGTTGCTTTGGCTATTGGGGTCTTTTGTTTTCCATATGAATTTAAAGATTTTTTTCCCAAGTCTGTGAAGAAACCCTTGGTGATTTTAATTGGGGTTGCATTGAATATGCATATTAATTTGGGGAGAATCGACATTTTTACTATATTAATTTTTCTAATCCATGAGCATTGGAGGTCTTTCCATCTTCTGATGTCTTCTTCAATCTCTTTTATTGTTTTTGAGGCTATTGTGAGTGAGAAGGCCTCCTTATATTCCTTCCTCTGTTGCTTGTTGGTAGTATAAAGAAAGGCTACTGAATTTTCTAGGTTAATTTTGTATCCCTCCACTTTACTGAAAGTCATTATTGTTTCTAGGAGTTTTCCAATGGAATTTTTAGTATCCCTTAGGTAAACTATCATATCTTCTGCAAAAAGAGATAGCTTTCTTTCCTCTTTTCCAATAAGTATTGCTTGAATTTCCCTTTCATGCCTTATTGTCCTAGCACGCATTTCAAGCATCATACTGAAGAGGAGTGGTGAAAGGTGGCAGCCTTGATGGATTCCTGCCTTTAAGGTGAATGCTTCTAACTTCTCTCCATTTAAGATGATATTGGCTGTAGATTTGTTGTATATGTCTTTGATAATGTTGAGGAAAGTTCCTGACAGTCCAGTTCCCTGTAGAACTTTCAACAAGAAGGGATGCTCTATTTTGTCAAAGACTTTCTCTGCATCAATTGAGATGATTATGTGTTTTTGTCTTTCAGTCCATTTATATGGTTTTATTTTTCACCTTAATTAAGGAACTTATTGAGAATTTGCCATATAAAAGACAAGATATTAGGCATTCTCTCCAGGCACTTACAAATTAATAGTAGTCTTTAACAGAACAGCATTTTAAATATATTTTACAGTTTTTTTTTCACTGCAAAAGCAAGAGGTTTATTACTCCAGTGCACTGGGGTTCGCCTGTACAACAGGGAGAGGCAAATCCCGAGCAATCTCTGCATACAGGTTTTATACACTTAGAGCAGGGCAGGAATCAAACACTGGTCTCCTGCATGACAGGCGGGGATACACAGCATGCCTGTGTCTGCAGGTGGTTTGGGTAACTTCTAGCATTATTGGATAATGGCAGAGTTACAGCTCATGGTTAGGTCAGCCCACCTGCCCCTACATACCAAAGGTTATCTTTAGACACAGTCTTGGGACAGGAACAAGGAAATGTTAAGTCAGTGCACCTGTCCTCACATACCAATAGTTATCTTTAACAAGTTTAAGTTAGCTGTTCTTGAGGCCTTGAGCAACTGTCTTTGAGCAATTGACCTTTTCCCTGAATTGGGCAGGTTCCAGTAATTGCTTAAAAAGGTGGCTATGCTCAAAATGGAGTCAGTGTGGCCTCTCTTACAGAAGGTTTTTTTTTTTTAATTGATGCTTTGTGTATTTCATACATCATTTTCCAATTCAGTTCAGGCATATTTCCCCTTCCCTTCCCCCAGTCCCACCCCACCCCACCCCATCCCAGATCATGCATTCTGCTATAACTGTCCTGCATCTTTCTCTCAGTTTTTTTTTCCATTTTTTAGCAATAGGTGAAAATTTATGAGTACAAGCATCCTTCATGTAAAACCAATTTGCAAGTAGTTGTGCCCAAACCCACACAGCCCCTTGGTCCCACCATCCAGCAGGGGGGGCTTGTATGTTCAATCAAGTTGATCAAATGAGTGTCCAGGTTATATTGTTGTAGCTCCACCTCCATTTATGTGTTTTATGATATTTATTGATTTACTTGTGTTGAACCATACCTGCATGTCTGGTATGAATCCAACTTGGGCATGATGGATGACTTTTTTGATGTGGGTCTGTATGCAGTTTGCAAGTATTTTGTTGAATATTTTTGTGTATATGTTCATTAATGAGATGGGTCTATATTTTTCTTTTTTGGTTGTATCTTTGCCTGGTTTAGGTGTTACAGTAATACTGGCTTCATAGAAGGAATTTGGGAGATTTCCCTTTGTTTGTATCCTTCTTTACAGTTTGAGTAGTAATGGTTGTAAGTCTCCTTTAAATGTTTCATAGAATTCTGTGCTGAATTCATCTGGGCCTGGGCTTTTGTTGTTGTTGTTGTTGGGAGACTTTTTATTACATTTTCAATTTCCTCAAATATTATGGGTCTGTTTAAGCTATCAATCTCTTCTTGGTTAAGCTTTGGTGAATTCCAGGATTTCAGATCTTCATCCATTTCACTTAGGTTTTCAAATTTAGTAGAGTATAGGTTTTTGAAGTATTCTTGTATGATTGTCTGGATCTTTTTGCTGTCCATTGTGATGTTTTCCTTTCATCACAAATTCTCTTGATTTGGAGTTGCTCTTTTTTGCTTTTTGTTAACTGGGCTAGAGGTCTGTCTATGTTGTTTATCCTTTCAGAGAAACAACTTTTGTATTCATTGATTCTTTGTATTGTTTTCTTTGTTTCTATTTCATTAATTTGTGCTCTGATTTGTGTTATTCCTGTCTGTTGGGTTTGGGGTTAATTTGTTTTTTAGTGTTTTTAGCTGCAGTGTTAGATCATGTTTGTGCTCTTTCTGTTTTTTTAATACTTTTTATTTTATATTACTCCAAAATATGCATATATACACTCCATACATAAGTCAAAATTACAAATTCTGAAAATGATCTATAGGTTGATTCCTAAACACACTTAGATATTCACATTTTAACAGTAAATTTGCATGCAGGTATAAAGACATGTAACTTTACATTCTTTTTTTTCTTTCCTTTTTTTCTTTATTTTTTTTCTTTTTTTTTCACATAAATTTATTTATATTTTTTTAACCAATCTAGGCCCATGTTCCCGCCCATTCCCCCACCCCGCAAGAACTCATGCATTCTGCCAAACATGCTTTTCATCTCTTTCTCTGTCTTTCTCAAAATTCTCCTTGAGGAAGTTGACTGTTTTGAGCAGAAGTTAAGTGTTTCAGTCAGTTCTTTGATGCAGTCCTTAGAGATTCTAATTGTAATAGCACTTGAAGTATTTTTTTTTTATCTGTGTACCCAAGGCTATAAACTTTTTTTAAAAGTATCCTATTGGTTTTGTTGTGTTGTGATGTCATTTTCATTTAGTTCCAGGAATGCTTTTATTTCTTTATTTCTTCCCTGACCCATTCATTTTTGAAGAGTGTTGTTTAGTCTCCATGTGTTCATAAAGATAGTAGGGTTTATCCTGGTGTTCTTATTGAGCTTTATTGCACTGTGGTCCAACATAATGCACGAAATTATTTCAATCCTTTGGTATTCGTTGAAGTTTTTTTTTTTTTTCTGTGTCCCAGTAGGTGGTCGATTTTGGAGAATGTTCCATGGGGTGCTGAGTAGAAAGTATATTCTCTGGTGTTTGGGTGGAATATTTGGTAGACGTCTGTGAGGTCCATTTGGAGTAATATATTGTTCATTTCAGATGTCTCTCTGTTAATTCTTTGTCCAGTTGATCTACCCAAAGAGCTCAGTGGGGTATTGAAGTGCCCTACTATTAGTGTGCTGGGATTAATCTGTGCCTTAAGGTATTGTAGGATTGGGTTTATAAATGCAGTGCACTGGAGTTTGGTGTACATATATTTAAGATTGTGAAATCTTCATGATTATTTGTTCCTTTTATAAGGATGCAATGGCCCTCTTTCTCTTTTCTGATTAGTTTTACTTTGAGGTCTATTTTGTCTGATATTAGAATGGCAACTCCTGCTTGCTTTTTGGTATTATTTCCTTGGAATATCTTTTTTTCCATCCTTTCACTTTAAATTGGTGTCTGTCATTGAGGGTGGTTTGGGTTTCTTGTTGACAGCATATAGGTGGATTCTCTTTCCTAATCCATTCTCCTAGTCTTTGCCTTTTGATTGGGGAGTTTAGATCATTAATATTTATGGTTATTATTGAAAGGTGTGTGTTTCTTTCTTTCACCTTATTTTCTGTTTGCATTCTTGGTCTAGGTTTGTATTTTCACAATTATACTTTTATTAATTTCTCTCTCTAGCTGTTTGTGGACAGGTGCTCTTTTCCTCTGTCCTTTGAATTGCTCCGAGTATTTTGTGAAGGGTTGGATTTTTGGACATATATTCTTTCATCTTATTTGTGTCATGAAAAATTTTTCCTTCAACTATAATTGACATTTTTGCTGGGTATAGTAATCTAGGTTGGCATCTATAGTCATTTAACACTGGGAATACATTAGTCTACATTCTTCTGGCTTTCATAGTTTGCACTGAGAAGTCAGCTGTAATTCTGATTCGTTTTCCTTTATGTGTAACTTGCTGTTTTCTCTTGTGACTTTCAGTATCTTGTCTTTGTTTCTTTTCTGATCTTGTCTATATGCACTTATTGTATTTGTAGGGATTTGTCTCTCTAGTTTAGGGAAATTTTCTTCTATTATTCTGTTGAAGATCTGATCAATACTGTTGTCATGGGATGATTTTCCCTCTATCCCAATGATGTAGAGGTTTGGTCTTCTAATATTGTCCCAAATTTCCTGATTGCTCCACTCTTGTGTTTTTTGTGGGGTTTTGTTGTTGTTGTTGTTTAATTTTTCATAATCTTTATTTAAGCTTTCTACTTTTTCCTTGTTATATTTCAGTTAGGATATTCTATTTTCTGCTTTGTCCAATCTGATTTTGAGGCTTTCTCTGATCCTTTCCTGTTTAGTTGAGTGTTCAATTTTCTTTTTCCTTTCATCCTGTGTTTTCTTTAGTATTTCCACTTCTTTTAGAGCTTGTCATTCTCTTCTTGTAGCTCCTTGTTTCAATTAAACATAAAATAAAAAATAAATAATAAAAATAAAAATGCCCCCACCACTCAGTTTAGTGGAAGTGAATTCAATTTCCTTTTTCCATTATGGTAATGTGACATGTACTTGCAATGCCTTAAATAAATAAAATATTTTCCTGCTTAGCTCTGTTGGTATAATTTATGTAATATTTCTAAGAATAGTCATTATTAATTCATATTAAATGTTGTTCGTCATACATCACCAGAACTGGAATGCTATAATCTGCCATTTTAATTTTTATTGTTCTCTCAGAAGAAATGATGTGGAGAAAAGTTGAAGTGAAAAAGAAAGGGCAATTACTGTGGCTTATGTTTTAAATCATTCTATAATAACTTTGAGAATGATACCTTGCCTTTATATGCAATTTTGGAAATCTTGTTCTACCAATAATGTTCAGTAAAGCATTTATTTATACATTAGATATTATTGTTTGAATGTGAAATAGACTAATAGATTCATGTGTTTGGATGTTTCTCCTCCAGTTTGGGAAGACCATGTAGAAGTTTTGACACTTCTAGCCTCAATGAAAAAATATGGAGTTTCACTGAGAGACAGGCCTTGAGGCTTGCTCAGCTCATTTGGTACATTTCTCTCTTCTTGACTTTTAACCTATTATAAGCAGCTACTTCAGTCTCATTCTGTGCAGCCTGGAGTTGTTCTTATGACCATAACTTCCCAGCCAGTTAACTTTTTATTGCTCTGGTAAAATACTGACTCAAATGCTACTTAGAAGAAAAGGGTTTGACTTTATAATTCACCATCTAGGGAAGCCAAGGCAGGAACTCAAGGCAGGAACCTGGAGGCAGTAACTTAATCAGAAACACAGAAGAGCAGTTTCTTGGCTTGCTCCCGTGTCTTGCTCAGGTACCCTTCTTTTTATTAATTTTTTATTTATTTTTGTATATGTATATATGTACTGTCTGCATGCAAGCCTGTGCACCGTGTCGTGCAATGCCGCGGAGGTCAGAAGAGGGTGTCGGATTCCCCTGGAACTGGAGTTCTCCTGGAATTGGAGTTTCAGACAGTCCTCGGCAACCATGTGGGTGCTGGGGATCGAACCCTGGTCCTCTGCAAGAGCGGTCGGCGCTCTTAACCACTAGGCCATCTCTCCAGCCCCTCAGGTACCCTTCTTATACAGAGCAGACCCACCTGCTCAGAGATGACACCACCCACAGAGGACTGGGCCCTCCTCCATCAAGTACCAATCACAAATGCCTCTCAGACATGCCCACAGGCCACTCTGATAGAAGCAATTCTTCACCCGAGGTTCCCTCAGTTTGTGTCAGGTTGATAAAAACTAACCAGCACATCCCTCAAATCATGAATGCAAATTAACCTTGGTTTCCTTCAGCTTCTGGTTAGGTATAAACTGCAGTGATAAGCAGAGAACCTTAACCAGTGTTGCTAAAAATCTATGGAAAATAGGCCGGGAATGGTGACGCACACCTTTAATCCTAGCATTTGTGAGGCAGAGGCAGGCGGATCTTTGTGAGTTCAAGGCCAGCCTGGTCTACAGAGTGAATTCCAGGACAGCTGGGGCTACAAGGAGACCCTGTCTCGAAAAGACCCCCAAAAATCTATGGAAAATGTTGAAATTGTATATTAATGGAGACCCACTTAATTTCAAATTTAATATAATACTTGAGATGTATAATTAGTTAAGTAGCAGAAGTTTCTTTTTACCTGAAAAAATAATAAATTGAATTTTACATAAACTAAATATCAACACATGGCAAAGAGTGATATGGATGCCTGCTGAGAATGTATATTTGCAGAACTGTCTGGTAGGAGATATATGGCAGGAAGCTGAGAGCCAGTGAAGACCAAAAAAAGGACAAAAGTAATTTTTCCAACTATGCATGTAATTTCAATTTGAAAACAATCTAAGCAAAAAAATATAATAATCTCCCACAGCTTTCTAGAAACATGAGAAGCTAAAACAGAGTGAAATGAAAGACTCATAAAAACAAGTTTCTAAGAAATTAGGTCTGGGAATGGCTTTATTATAAAATATTCCAATGAGAAAGAAACACTCATCAAGCCAATGGCTACCTAATATTTTAAAAGTTAGTTGTAATTTAACACTTTGATTTCGGTATTTCACAAGTTTCCAAATTATTAAAGCAATGATAGTTCATTGTACTGAGCAGCTAAGCATTGATTAGCATTCTGCTGAGTAAACGGCTAGTCAAGGATGGCAGCGAAGAAGGAGAAGAGTGAGGAGGCTATTAGCAGCCATTCTCAGGGGCAAACATCATCCTATGCAAACTCAATCTAAATTAGAAATATATGCACACTACAGGGGGGAAAAAAGCATAACATATATACCAAAACACACCGTTCTGGTTGTGCCACTATAAGCAAAAGAGAAAGAATTACCTCCTATTATATAATCAGCAAAGCAGATGCATAGGATCAAGACAAAAGGCCAGACTCCAAAGAGTACATCTTGCACTGACCTGATATGAAGCCACACCTTTGGCAAAAATATATGTGGGCATGTTCACACTAGCACAATACATGCCAATCAAAATATAGAAAACAGTTGTGCATCAACAGTGGGCTGGAAAGCAGTCTGCCCTACTATGACATGAAATATTGCATAATCATGAAAATGAGTAAACTACTGCTGGATTCAACATCACTAATTCTAAAAGCAAGTAAAAAGGGAGAAGCTAGTTATTAAAAGGAGTATACCAAAAGATTTTGTTTATATGTTGTTCAAACTGGGAAGAATTGTCCTATAAGGAAGCACTGTAAGAGCAAAATTCAGTGCATGATCTTAAGGAAATGGTCTTTCAGTCCTTTGGGAATGTTCTAGTTTGTCTTCCATTGTTGTGACAAAACACTCAGACCAACACCAACTTGGGGAGGAAAGGGTTTACTCAGCTTACATGTCCTGGGTCACATTTCATCACTCAGGGAGCCCAAGGCAGGAACTCAGGGCAGGAACCTGGAGGCAGGAGCTGAAGCACAGGCCATGGAGTAATGCTGTTCACGGGCTTGCTTCCCTGGCTCATGCCCAGCCTGCCTTCTTATATGGTACACAACAACCTACCCAAGGTGGCACTACTCACTGTAGGCTGGGCCCTCCCACACTGCTCAACAATCAAGAGAATACTCCACAGACATGGCCACAGGCCAATCCAATGGAACCAATTCCCCAATTGAGGATCCCTCAACCCAGGTGTTTCAAGTTGACACTAAAGCTATCCAGCACAGGGAACTTGCTCTTATGAACTTACAGCAATGGTGAAAATATGTACAAGACTTATGCAAACTCAATTAGACATAAACCAAGCATAGAACTAGGGAAATGAGCAATTGGATGAAACCTTAGCTGAAGAACTATTAGCAGCAGATTACTCTGAGTGAGGAAGGAAACACTCTAGATAGACTGAAAAGACTCCAGTGGATGAACTTGCATTGAGGAATATCTGGGTACATGTTCTAGTTTGTCTTTCTTTTTTTTATTATTATTTATCTTTATATGTGGATGAATGTACTGTCTGCATGCAGGTCTGTGCACCCATGTCGTGCAATGCCACGGAGGTCAGAAAAGGGTCTCAGATTCCCCTGGAACTGGAGTTCTCCTGGAATTGGAGTTACAGACGGTTCTTAGCCGCCATGTGGGTGCTGGGGATCAAACACGGGTCCTCTGCAAGAGCGTCGGTGCTCTTAACCACTAGGCCATCTCTCCAGTCCCCTAGTTTGTCTTTCATTGCTGTGACAAAACACTCTGACCGACATCAACTTGGGGAGGAAAGGGTTTATTCAGCTCACATCTCCTGGGTCACTGTTCATCACTCAGGGAGCCCAAGGCAGGAACTCAGGGCAGGAACCTGGAGACAGGAGCTGAAGCACAGGCCATGAAGGAGTGCTGCTTACTGGCTTGCTCCCCTGCCTCATGCCCAGTCTCCCTTCTTATACGGTACATAACAACTGCCCAGGGTGGCACCACTCATTGTGGGCTGGACCCTCCCCAGACAGCTCGACAATCAAGACAGTACTCCACGGATGTGGCCACAGGCCAATCCAATGGAGTCAATTCCCCAATTGAGGCTCCCTCAACCCAGGTGTGTCAAGTTGACACTAAAGCTATCCAGCACAGTACAAAAATTTCACTCAATAAGCTTTAACATATATTACAGAATGCATGAAATGTGGGTCTATGAAATAATGGATTGGGTAGGGCTATAAAGATTAAGATATTTTGTATGAAGTCTCCCAAAATCAATAAATTACATTGGATAAAAAATGAATATAATAGATTTTTTATGGGGGCAGTGAATGAAGGAATATAAGCACCCTGAGAGGCAAAGAGATAGAACAAAGGCCAAAAGATAAATAAGATGGGAAACTTGGTCTTTTTCATTCAACACAAGACGGCAAGTTTCATTTTTAACTCTGTCAGGACATCCCATTCTTTTCAGCTGATATGCCCCAGTGTATCCAAGGTCAAAAGAGTTCAAGGAGGCAGAAGCAGGAAGCTGATGGATATGCAAAAAGGATTTATTCAGGGGAGGGAACATCAGATAATAAACCTTATTGTAGGTCTGTTGGGATTCAAACCACAGGGTTACAGATTTGAAAGGAACCTGAAGATGAAATCTAACTAGAGAAGATAAGTGTGAGACTTTTGAGGCCATAGAGGCAAAGAAAAAACCTGGTCCAAATGGAAGAATGTGTTCCTAACATAATGAACTCGTGACATGTTAGGCACAATATTGACAGTGCCAGTTAATAACTATTAGTACAAATTTTTTTACCACTTAGCCTTAGCAGTCTTCAGAACCTTATGTGACCTTCCTTGTCATATCACCTGATATAGGTAAACAGGTTTAGTTGTAAGTGTGTGGTGGAAGGGAAGGAAAAAGAACAGGAGGGGGGAAGAAGTAACCAACAGTAAGCATGTTTGTAAAAGGCATACAAAATCTGTTTTATGAGATTCTTATATGAATTGGAGTTACATATACAGAGGAAAATGCTCATCCAATAACCCATAGGTTGGCAAATGAAAAGCCCAATATGTTATGGTGGATAACTAACTTGGAGTGATTGTTCAGAGATCCCTGAACAATACAGGGTACTTCCCTTACACTCTGATACCCACTATAACTTGATGGTAAGATCCTATTGCTTAAGACTCCACACTTTGATCATGGGACCTGTAGAAATCATATTGATAGTGAACAGAATGCCTCCTCTTGGTAGGCAACCTTTCAACTATCTGATAGTGTTTCGTGGAAGCAGTGGGTTAGGGAGTCATCAGTAGTCTTATCCAGCTAAGAACCCTGTGAACTGCAATAATGTGGGGATTCTGCCAATTTCTAATTATATCTAACCCAATTATACATTCTGGGACTGGGGAAATAACCACAGGATGAGTTCTGGGACTCTCTGGGCCCACTGTGAGTCGGACTTCAGCAAAAACTCCATTTATCACCTGACCTCCATAGGCCCCTACTTTAACCGGAGGGCCACAATGCTTTTTAAGGTCTCCTGGGATCAGTGTCAACTCAGAACCAGTATCCAATAGGCCTAAAAAAGTCTGATTATTTCCTTTTCCCCAGTGTACAGTTACCCTAGTAAAAGGCCTCAGGTCCCTCTGGGGAAGGACAGGAGGAAGGCAAACAGCATAACTCTTTGGTATTGTGACAAGGTCCTTCCTCATTGGAACCTGGCCACCCCTTCGTTCAAGGGGTTCTGGGTCTGTGAACTGTCTCAAGTCTGGAAAATGGTTAACTGGATGGGATTTGCCACTGCTGAAATCCAATGTTGACTTCCTGTCATTTGTTCTACAGCTTTTATGCTTATACAGATCAAATAAAGACTTAGTAGGCTTCTTATGTATTTGGTTCCTGGGAACACCATGACTAGTCAGTTCCAAAGATCATTTTGGGTCATGCCATTATAGGCATTGTTTTGCCTTTGCCACCGATTATGATAACTACGATAACTATGCTCATCTGGCCTTCTGCGATTCAGTGCTGCCACCGGATGCCTACCCTGATGTCCTGTTAAACCTATGTGTACATTTAATTTATGCAAGCAAGCAACAACTTCTCTGACTGTAAGATCTGGCATAAGAAATAGAGCAAAAACAAAGCTTTCAAATGTTCTGGTGTCTCAGTACTTTCCATCTTATAAACTCAGTGAAAGTTATGTCCTCTGGGTCCTCACATTGTAGAGAATGTTGATTTACACTTTGAATCCATGCTAGCATGCTCATCTGCCTGACCCTCACAATCCATTCATCAATGCTAACCCAAGGAATATCAGGTATCTCTAACTTGCTGTTAGTAGGCAATGTTTCTAACTCGCTGTTAGTAGGCCATGTTTTAATAAATCAGCCAAACATTCAAATAAACTTTTAATACCTTTTTTAATGGCTTGAGCTTCCATGTTAAACCTAGAATCTCTACTCAGTGGCCTCGTATCAATAAACTTAGTCTGATCCAATTTTATATTCCTTCCGCCATTATCCCACACCCATAAAATCCATTCCCACACATATTCGTTAGGTTTCTGCCTGAATGAATTGGCAAACTCATTAATTTATTTAGTGGTGTAGCGCACCTCCTCATGGACCACACTTTCTATCTCACCTTTAGGGGCTTGCTTAGCCTTCAATTTGGTTATAGGTCTAGAGGCAACAATTGTTGGGCCCTGAGGTACATTAGCTCCCACTGGGAGGGGGGAGATTAGTTTCCTCAGGCAAAGGTGGGGAGAAGGGATCTGCAGGGTGTGGATTCTCTGCTGAGGGTGGGGAGATTAATTCCTCAGATAAAGAAAATCCCTCAGAATCCAAGGGTTCAAAATCCTCATCATCATGGTTCTCCCACATGTCTCCATCCCGTTTCAGGGTTCCACCCTTTCCCCACCAGTGCTCTCACTTTGACTGCTGACACTCATCTGAGAATTAAATTTGCATTGTAAATCAGCCAAACGTATAATAAGGACTCCGGCTTGATTTTCTACTGCTTTAGCTCTTTGGCTACTGGAGAGAAGATGCTTTTCCAGAGCACACTTGGAAACTTTTAAACTGTTGTTTTGAATCTGGAGCTGGTCATTTTTATCACTGAGCTCCTTATTTTCGTCTATCACTTTATCCAGAGGTGCTAGGAGCAACCAGGCAACATCATTATTTTCCTTATTTTTCCGCAATTTCTCAAACATTTTATATAGAGAGTTGCTAAAATCCTTGTTTCTCACAAGAGGCGAGTTAGGTGAGTCAAATGGATCTATCTTCATAATTACATCAAATAGTCTGCACCAAGGATTATCATTCCTCTTCATGCCACCAGGAGAGACTTCAGTAACTCTAGGCTTCACTGGGTTGGAGAACTGGCTCCAGAAACTACCAAGCCCACTAAAGAAATTCATCCTTTCAATTCTGTGTCTCTAGAACCACTCCTGGTACCAGTTATGGGCATGGGTACAATAGTAGCACAGATGTTAAAGAGGTAATAAATAGTTTGCTACTGGATACAAAGTCATATTCTCTCTAAATTTGTATTTCTATGTCCATAATTTAGTGCAACCTTCAGTCCTCATCAGAGAACTGGATATTTAGTGGTCCCTGGTTAATGCAGAGACTCAGAACTGATTAAAGTGGAGAGAATTAAGTCAAGGGACTGCTCAGACACAAATGGGAACTCTGTATTACATCTGCCATCCAAGGAAAAAAAAAACATTGCAGAAGAGGAGGTGGAAAGATTGCAAGAGCTAGAATCCATGGAGAGTAGCAGAATAAAACAGCATCTTTTGAATATAACAGCGTGGATGTACAGCAGCTGTCATTGTCTGCAAAAGACCTACAGGAGATCCAGACACTCAACATCCTAGTATGGATGGGAGAGCACCTCACAAGCCTTTACCCCTAAAGGAGAACTATTTACAGTTAATGACTTCTTGGGGAGGAGGGTCAGTTTTCTTTAAGGGAATTTCCCTTGGTATGTCACAACACTCTGATGGATAACTTCATACCCATGAGCACATTGCTTCACAAATCAGATTTATTCTGATTTTGAATGAGAACATAAAGGGGATCAGAGAAGTTGGGGGTGAATCTGGAAGGAGTTAAGGTATAGTAGCAAATGAGTATGATCCAAGTACATTGCATGACATTATCAAATAATATTAAAATACTATATTAATAAAAGAATATTTCCTTTTGCATTAAGACAAATGATGATGCAATATGACTTACTAGTTTACTTTCTACAATTCTATATTATATTTTCTCTTTCTAATTTACTCAAGCAGTTTGAGGAGAGAAACAAAAGAGAATCAGAGTCACAGGGACAGACAAAGAAATAGTAAGAAGTATGTTTTACTATAAGTCAGCATTTTTATTTACTTATTTAACTAAGACATAATTCTTAGGTTTCCAGGCTGTAAAAAAAATAAATATACATAAATGAGAAAATACTCCTCAAAAACCTAAATTGACTTAGATAACCAAACTGTAAAGTCACTGATAGCTTCTTGAATTCAAACAATTTTAGTTTTCTGATAATTGTAAGATTCAGGAGAGTGAATCAGACAGGTAGCCTTTGAAAATCACCATCAACAGCTTTGTGCAATAAAACACAGTAAACTGAATTTAAATTTGTTATTTGCATTTGAACTCATGAGAAAACACTTTGAGAGTAATGGAAGATGTGCTTTGGAAACTTGAGGCCTCCTCTTGCTTTCAAAAGACAAGTCAGCACTTCTTTTTTATATTTTTTCCTTTTCTGAGTCAAGATATAACTATGTGATTCTGGCTGTCCTGAGAATCATTTAGTTATACATCTGCCTGCCTCTGCCTCCTGAATGCTGGGATTAATGGTATGTGCCACTATGCTCAGCTCAAAGTACAAGATGGCATTTCCAGTGTTCTGGACACTTGGAGTATCATTTTAAAAATTACAATATGCATCCATCTGTACTGGCCACACCTCAGCTATATGGAAAAAGATTCTGAGCATGTTCTTAAACTTAAATTCCTCTTTTAAAATGTCTATTCTGAATTCTTGCCAGTGTCAAGATAATCTTTTCCATGCTTCAACTTTTCTGTGAATACTTGGAATGAAAGAATACTTTTGAGTTTATTTTCTTCTACCAAATATTTTAAACAACACGGACTTGGAATTTGTGGCTGTGAAAATACATCACCTAAGTATACATAGTACTAATATTTGAGACTGAGTGTCACTCTGTAGCCCAGAATATCCCTAGCCAGCCCTGTCTGAATAAAATTCAGTCTGTTCTCTTCTATGTGCCTTCTTAGTGTGAGGAAAGACAGCATTCACATCAGAGGTTAGAAGCCCAAATGGATAATAAAGTGAAAGGAAGCAACATCCATCTTTCAATTATAACCTTAAATATTAATGGGCTAAATTCCCCAATCAAAACGCATAGACTGGGAGAATGGATTAGGAAACAAAACCCATCTATATGCTGTCTACAAGAAACCCATCTCAATCTCAAGGATAGGCACCAACTTAA
>VZQC01001350.1:949805-964992 GCA_009823505.1 Rhizomys pruinosus | reverse complement strand
GACTGCTCTTGCAAGAGGACCGGAGTTCGCATCCCCACGCATCCACATGGCTGCTAGGAACCATCTGTAACTCCAATTCCAGGAAGAACTTCCAGGATCCCTGGGGAATTGAGAACCCTTACTTGAACCTCTGCGCATGCAGGACACGGGCTGACAAACTATACAGCAGAACAGTACATTACATCACATACAAAAATAAAAATTAAAATTACTAAAAAAAAAATTTTTTAACTGGAAATATGCTGTTGTACTTTTTTTTTTTTTTTTTTTATGTGTATGAATGTACTGTCTGCATGCAGGTCTGTGCACCCGTGTCGTGCAATGCCGCGGAGGTCAGAAGAGGGTCTCGGATTCCCCTGGAACTGGAGTTTTCCTGGAATTGGAGTTACAGACGGTTCTTAGCCGCCATGTGGGTGCTGGGGATCGAACCCGGGTCCTCTGCAAGAGCGTCGGTGCTCTTAACCGCTAGGCTATCTCTCCAGCCCCGCTGTTGACTTTTTTGTTTGTTTGTTTGTTTTGTATTTTTCAGACAGGGTCTCCTTGTAGCCCCAGCTGGCCTGGAACTCACTATGCAGACCAGGCTGGCCTCGAACTCCCAGAGAGATCTGCCTGCCTCTGCCTCCCTAGTGCTGGGATCAAAGGTGTGCACCACCACGCCTGGCTGTTGTTGACTTTTTGGTGTGTGCTTGTTGTAGACAATATGGGGGAAAAGTAGGCAGTTAGAGTTTTTGTTTAACCACATGTCTGTGCTTTAGCAGTCTCTTTTACACAGGTTGTCCTGTACACACTGTTGAGCCAAGAGAGAAGGGCAGATCCGGAGGCTGGCTTGCTCCTGTACCTCAAGACTGGGCAGATGTACCCTGTGCCTGCTAACCACCTCGATAAAAGAGGTCGAACAGTTTGTTCTGTTTTTTTACTTCTCTGGCCCTGCTTCCTCTCTTCAACTTTACTGATAACTTTGAAGTACTTGGTAGACCATATATACTACAGTGATTAATTTTAGTGATAATTTTAGTGATAGCTTTGAAGTTTTCTTTTTTGTGGAGGTCAAAGGACAACCTTGTAGAAGTCCATTGTTGTATACCTTTATGTGGGTTCTGGGGATCAAACTCAGGTTTCCCCTTAGGGGCTGAGCCATCTTGCCAGCCCAGCTGTATTTTTAAAAAAGAATTTTAAGAGCCGGGCGTGGTGGCGCACGCCTTTAATCCTAGCACTCGGGAGGCAGAGGCAGGCGGATCTTTGTGAGTTCAAAGCCAGCCTGGTCTACAGAGTGAGTTCCAGGACAGCTGGGGCTACAGGGAGACCCTGTCTCGAAAAAACCAAAAAAAAAAAAAAATGCAAAGTACTTAGATGCATTTAATCTCAGTAATGAGGAGGTGAGGTCAGGAAGATCCCTGGAACTTACCAGCCAGATGGTTTATGACATTAATGAGCCCAGAATTCATTGATACTAATTGCAACAAAAATTAAGATGGAATGTGATTGGGAGGTCCCCTGATATTGGGTCTGTTCCTCAGCATGCATACATAAACATGTGAGCACACATTTGTATGCATGGGTGGACAAATGGACATAGAAACACACATATGTATAGAAACAAATTATGCAAACTAGGAAAACAATCAAAAGGATAATGTTTTGCAAGTCATAGCCATGCAGTTTTAGTTAACAAAATTGTATAAATTTGAGCTTTGTCCATGAGACTCCCTAGTGCCCTGTCATCTTAGCTATCATCCTGCATCTTCAAACTCTTCCAATCTTGGCAGGATGAGTTACACTCCACAATCATGTCTCAGACCACCTTTGGTGCCTAGGAACCTTTCCTACCACAGACTTGCAGTTCTGAACTTCATCCCTGAGAATACCTAATGCCCTGCAATGTTTGTCCTCAGACTTCATTAGGTCAGGGGATCATATCCCATCCAAGATCTACAAACCACCTTCCATCTTGGCAGAGTGAGTTATCTTCAACCATCTCAACTCCAAGGGACTCTGGGATCCTTCAAGCCCTAGAGTGCAATCCACAGTTTGCATTCCTGAGAAGTTTATGTGCTTATCCATCTGAGATTTGTTTGGCACAGATGTAAGATTTCACCCTAACCTATCAGCTAAACGATCTTCCTCATAGCCACCATCCCACTCTCCTGATCCAGAACCCTTTGGATTCAGTCCTAGAGTATTGACTCAAAAGTTGCACATCCCTAGCTGAACTGAGATAACTTCTTTCACTCCATTTTCAAGTTAAAAAAAAGAACAAAAGCACTACTCATCTATGCCATAATCGGAGAAGTTGGAGAAATGGCAAACACAAGTACAAGCAAACAGTCAACAAGGATGAGATCACCTACACATACCCAGTGATATCATCACAGAAGTCCACATGCCTGGGTCTCCTTTTTCTTCTTTTTTAATAACAAAGATAAAATGTCTAGTACAGTAATTAACAGCCCTATCATTATGATTTCTAAGAATGAAACTTAATAGGTGTACAAGACAATAATTTCAAAATAGAAATTTTAAATATGTTCAAAGAACTCAAAGATAATATAAATATAAAATGGAAAACAATGTAAACACAATCTAATGAAATGACTACACAACTAAAAATATGAAATTAGAATAAAAGGCAAACAGAAACAAATCTTGAAATAAAAAAAACTCACTAACTCCAACAAAATGTTTAGAGGAATTGAGAACAAATAAAGGTGGAGGAAACTGGACAGAGAATATCACATCTTGAAGACAACCATGGAGAAACAAATCGATCAAGATTTCCCATACCTATTAAGGTACAATAAGCATTTGAAATACCAAGTAGACAGTATCAGAAAAGAAACTACCATTGTCATATAATTATCAAAACACTAAGTATACAGAACATAAATAGTATTGACCACTGAGAGAAAGATCAAGTCACATATAGAGGCAGGTCTATGAATGAACAGATTACTATTCAGTAGAGACTAGAAAAGCCAGGAATACATAGACCCATGTCATACAAACCATAAAAGGACACTGACTGCAGCCTCAGACTACTATACCCAGCAAAACTACCAGTTGAAGGAAAAAGAAAAACTTTCCATATTAAAAACAGAAGTAGGGATTTAAGTCCAGAAAACCAGAAAACCAAAGAATAATTGATAGAATACATTTTTGAGAAGATTAAACACTCTTCAGAGGGCACAAAAGTAAATAAATTATCCCTAAAGAGTCCAACAGAAGATGTAGAAGACAACACTACAACAACAGTCTATCAGGAATTAATAAACAGTAGTAAATAATAATCATCAACATTAATGGTTTAGGCAGTAAAAAGTCACTGGCTAACAGATTGGTTTAGAAAATAGAATCCATCCATTTGTGGGCTGGAGAGATGGCCTAGCGTTTAAGAGTGTCGACCGCTCTTACAGAGGACCTGGGTTCAATCCCCAGCACCCACATGGCGGCCGAGAACCTTCTGAAACTCCAATTCCAGGAGAACTCCAGTTCCAGGGGAATCTGACACCCTCTTCTGATCTCCGTGGCATTGCACGACACGGGTGCACAAACTTGCATGCAGACAATACATTTATACACATACAAAAATAAATAAAATTAAATTTAAAAAAATTAAAGAAAATAGGATCCATCAATTTGCTATCTCTAAGACTGTACCTCACTAACAATGATCAACACCATCTTAGGTTAAAGGTAAGGAAAAGATATTCCAAGCAAAGAACTAAGGAACAAGCAGGTATAGGTACTCTAATATCAGACAAAATAATTGTCAAACTAAAACAAAAAAAAATTGTCTAACTAGTCAGAGAGACAGTTAAAGGCACTTAATACTCATTAAAGGAAAAACACACTAACAAAAATTACAACCTAAACATATATTCACCTCACACAGGGGCAAAAAATTTAATAGAAGAAACTTTATTAGCTCTAAAATCTCACATCAAACCCAACACAGTGATAGTGGGTGATAACAATACCCCACTGTCACCAATAGTCAGGTCAACTAGAGAGAAACTAAACAAAGAAACCCCAATATTAAATTACACCACAAATCAAATGAACTTACAGATATCTACTGAACATTTCATCCAAACCCCAAAGGACATACTTTCTTCTCTGCAGCTGATGTAATTTTGGAAAAATTATCATTTATCAGGACAGAAAGCATGAATCTAGAAATTTACAAAAAAATTGTATTCTATCTGTCCACAAAGTAACCAAACCAGATATCAATAAGAAGAAAAAGCAGTAAATGTACATTAAATAATGGAGGCTACATAACATGTTATTAAATAAAAATTAAATCACATGAGAAATAAATAAGGTAATTAAATTGTGCTTATATTTCAAGAAAAACAAAAGACCCTGAATAGCTAAAGCAACCTGAGTGAAAAATGCAATACAAGGGGGTTTTCTCTACCAGATTTCAAGCTGTATTAGAGGAGCATAGTCATAATGACAGCCTGGTACAGGCACAAAAACAGACCTGTTGACCAACGGAACAAAATTGAAGATCCAAACCTGAACTCATACAATTTCAGCCACCTCATATTTGACAAAGGGGGAAAAAATCTCAATGAAGGAAGGAAAACAACTTCAGCAAATGGTGCTGGCAAAATTGGATCACCATTTGTAGAACAAAATTAAACCCCTACCTCTCACCGTGTACAAAAATCAACTCCAAGTAGATCAAAGTTCTCAATATGAAACCCAAAACTCTGAAGGTAATAGAAGAAAAAGTTGGCAACAACATATAAGACAAAGTTTTAGGAAAAGACTTTCTAAATCAGACAGCAGCTGCACAGGAAATAAGGCCAACAGTTGACATATGGGACCTCATGAAACTCAAAAGCTTCTGTACAGCAAAAGAAATAATCAAGGAAGTAAAGAGAAACCACACAGAGTGAGAAGAAATCTTTGCCAATGATACATCTGACAGACCACTAATATTAAGACTATATAGACTATTCAAAACACAAGTAAGAAAACAAATGACCTACTCAAAAAATGGAGTAAAGAGCTGAACAGAGACTTCAACAATAAGGAACTAAAGATGGCTGAGAAAAATCTTAAAAGTGTTCAACATCATTAATAATTAAGAAAATGCAAATTAAAACCACTCTCAGATATTATCTCACTCCTATATGACTGGCTAAGATCAAGAAAACAATAGACACCAAATGCTGGAGAGGTTGTGGGGAAAGGGGAACACTCATCCACTGCTGGTGGGAATGTAAAGTTGTACAACCCTTATGGAAAGCAGTGTGGAGAACCATTAAAAGACTCAAATGAGCCTACCACTTGACCCAGTCATTCCACTCTTGGGTATATACCCAAAAGAGGAATTCTGCCTCAAAGATATGTGCACATCTATGTTTATTGCAGCTGTCTTCAGAATAGCAAAGAGCTGGAGCCAACCCAAACCCCTCAACAGAGGAGTGTATGACAAAATGTGGTACATCTACACAATGGAGTACTGGAGTACTATGCAGTGGTAAAGAAAGATGACATCATGAACTTTGCAGGTAAATGGATGGAACTCAAAGCCATTATGTTAAGCGAAGTAACACAGTGCTAGAAAAAGAAATGGTGAAAGGTTTCCTTCATTTATGGATGCTAACACCAAATTCCCAGTTGAAAGGCAAGCTGAACAATATTATTTTTATATTTCTTTTTATCTGAAAGCAACTATGTTATTATAATGTAAATTTCTCAATAAGCTCTAGAATCTACCCACCATTTATTTTCAGACTCTGTAATTACTGTATATGAGTGGAAAGTGTGTATCCATATTTTAGAGTAATATAAAATTAAAGTGGAAAATGTGAATTCCTAAACATAAATAAAGAATGAGAGAAAGGTGCAGGACACTTATGGCATAATGCATGATCTGGGGTGGGTGAGGGGAAGGGGAAGGGGAATATACCTAAATTGAACTGAAAAATAATGTCTGAAATACACAAAACATCAATAAAAACATTATAGAAAAAAATTGCAAACACGGTATTTGCAAATATTTGGGACACAATGAAAATCCTAAGAGGAAAATGTTTAACATTAACTGTCTACAGCAAAATACTAGAAACATACAAATAAATTAATGATGCATCTGAAAGTCTTGGAAAACCATGAACGAATCACACATGAAAAGAGTAGATGGGAAGAGATGAGTAAAATCAAGGGCTAAATTAATGAAATGAAAACAAAGAAAACAATACCAAAAAAATCCACAATTAAACAAAGAATTGATTCTTTTAAAGATTAAGAAGATTGAAAAATTTTAGCCAAATTAACCAAAAGAAAGAGAGAAGACCCAAAATTTGAAACTCAGACACTAAAAGGCAAACAGTATAATATATCTGGAGGGTACCTAAGTACAAACATTTAAAAAGTATCTTTAACTAAACTAGAAAACCTAAAAGAAACTGATAAATTTCAAAATCTGTATGGTCTAGCAAAAATAAAATAAAATGACAAAATTTAAGCAAAGCTAGAGAGATGGCTCAGGAATTAAAGTCACATCTGTTGTTGCAGAGGCCCTAGGTTCAGTTCCCATCAACTACAGACCAGTTAATACTCAGCTGTAACTCTAATTCCAGCTGATTTGCTATCATCTCATCATTTCCATCGGAATTGCACTTACATTTGACTGCACTTATACATGTGCCAGTAAAAAACTCATAAACATAATTTTTTTTGTTCTCTTATTACATTTTATGAGAAATAACACTTCCAAAATTCTTCAAGGAAAACAAAAATAGTATTATAAAATAACATTTGCAAAATTCTTCAAGGAAAACAAAGACAGTATTAGAAAATAGAGGCCATACATAGAACTAAGTGTGTACTATAAGTATATTCACAAACATAAGATTAAAATTTGCTCTTAAAATATATCATCATAAGCAACATTTCTTATCATTTGAGTAATGAAAATACATTCTGTACCTTTTACACAATTGTCATTATATGTGAAGGTAGAAAATGAAAAATTATATATTGGAGGTATAATTCATTGCAATATAACTGAGCAGTCACTCAAATATATATGCCTTTGATAAATAATTATATACTTTTCTTAAGAACATATTTGAAAAAAAATTACAACTGTATTTTGTTACTTTTATTGACTCTGAGAATTTCATATAATGATTTTGATCATATTCAGACCTCCTCTCAAATCTCCATCCACATCGTACTACCTCTACTCCCTGATTACTTGTCTCCTATTATTATTTTTCTATTTTTAAAGGCCTAGTGATCAACAGGGGAGAGCCTACTACCATTATTCTGTTAACTGGACATACTATTAAACTGACTCACAGTGACTTATAATTCTGTCATAGACTATTGCTTCTCTCACTTCTCACCAGTGAGTGGTGAGTAACACAGAGACCCAGAACTGGTCAGTGAGCAGACAGGAAATCAGGAGATTTTACTCAGTCTATGGTGGCACATGCCTTTATAATTTTTTTTAATTTATTTATATACATATATTTTTTATCAAATCTAGACCTGTGTCTCCCCATCCCCCCACCCCACCAGAGCTCATGCATTCTGCCAAGCATGCTTTTCATTTCTTTCTCAGTCTTTCTCAGTATTCTCCATGTGGAAGTTGACTGTTTTGAGCAGAAGTTCACTGTTTCAGGCAGTTCTTTGATGTAGTCCTTTCTGTTGTTGTTGTTTCCAATATGCATCACTCCCAACTGCTTTGGACAAAGGCTCAAGGGGCCATGCAGAAGAAATAGTTACAAGTAGGTAATTGGCACTAGCATCCACAGATGAGGGATAACATTCATCGTTTGTTTTTCTGGGACTGTGTTACTTCACTCAGCATGATGTCCTCTAGCTACAGCCATTTTCCTGAAAAGCTCATGATGTTGTCTTTCTTTGCTGCTGCATAGAACTCCATTGTGTAGATGTACCACATTTTCTCTATCCACTCATCAGTTGAGGGGCAATTGGGTTGGTTCCAGCTCCTTGCTATTGTGAAGAGAGCTGCAATAAATATGGCCCTGCATGTATCTCTGTGGTGGGGTGAGTCTTGAGGGTACATGCCTAGGAGTAGTATGGCTGGGTCACATGGCAAGTTCATTCCAAGTCTTCCAAGGGTTCTCCATACTGCTTTCCATAGTGGTTGCACGAGTTTACATTCCCACCAGCAGTGGATGAGTATTCCCCTTTCCCCACATCCTCTCCGGCACTTGGTATCATTTGTTTTCTTGATTCTAGCCAGTCTTATTGGAGTAAGATGGTATCTTAAAGTGGTTTTGATTTGCATTTTCTTGGCTGTGTTTCTCAGCCATCTCTAATTCCTCACTTGTGAAGTCTCTGTTCAGCTCTTTGCTCCATCTATTGAGTGGGTAATTTGTTTTCTTTCTTCTTCGTTTTTTGAGTAGTTTATATATTCTGGAAACCAATGCTTTGTCAGATGTTTCTGCAGTGAAGGTTTCCTCCCACTCTGTGGGATTTCTCTTCACTTCGTTGATTGTTTCTTTTGATGTACAGAAGCTTTTGAGTTTAATGAGATCCCAATTGTCAATTGTCAACCTTAATTCTTGCGCAGCTGCTGTCTGATTTAAGAAGTCTTTTCCTACGCCTATGTCTTGTAGTCTGCTGCCAAATTTTTCTTCTATCACCTTCAGAGTTTGGGATTTCACGTTGAGGTCTTTGATCCATCTGGAGTTGACTTTTGTACAGGGCAAGAGGTAGGGGTTTAATTTCATTCTTCTACAAGTGGTGATCCACTTTTGCCAACACCACTTGCTGTCTTTTCTCCATTGTGTCTTCTTGGCCCCCTTGTCAAATATGAGATGGCTGAAATTGTATGTGCTCAGGTTTGGATATTCAGTTTTGTTCCATTGGTCAACAGGTCTGTTTTTTCACCAGTACCAGGCTGTTTTTATGATTATAGCCCTGTAGTATAATTTGAAGTCTGGTATAGAGATCCCCCCTGTGCAGCTCTTTTCGCTCAGGGTTGTTTTGGCTATTCACGGTCTTTTGTTTTTCCAATGAATTTAAGGACTATTTTTTCCAAGCTTGTGAAGAAACTCTTGGGGATTTTGAGTGGGATTGCATTAAATCTATACAAGAGTTTTGGTATAATGGACATTTTTACAATGTTAATTTTCCTAATCCATGAGCATGGGAGGTTTTTCCATCTTCTGATGTCTTCTTCAATTTCTTTCTTTAAAGGCTTAAAATTTTTGTTGTAGAGATCTTTGGTGTCTTTGGTTAGGTTTGTTCCCAGGTGTTTTATTGTTTTTGAGGCTATTGTGAGTGGGAAGGTCTCTTTGAATTCTTTCTCCAGTTACTTGTTCTTGGTGTAATGAAAGACCATTGATTTCTTTTAGGTTAACTTTGTATTCTGCCACTTTGCTGAAACTGTTATTCATTTCTAGGTGTTTTCTGGGGGAGTTTTTAACATCCCTTAAGTAAACAATCATATCATCAGCAAATAGGTATAGCTTGACTTCCTCTTTTCCAATTAGTACTCCTTTAATTTCCTTTCCTCACCTTATTGCTCTAGCAAGTGTTTCAAGCAATATATTGAAGAGGAGTGGTGACAGGGGGCAGCCTTGCCCAGTTCTTACCTTTAAAGGGAATATTTCTGTCGTTTCCCCATTTAGGATGATATTGGCTGTGGGTTTCCTGTATGTGGCTTTAATTTCATTGAGGAATTATCACTCCAATCCAAATCCTTCTAGGACTTTAAACATGAAGGAATGCTGGATTTTGACAAAGGCTTTTTTCAGCATCAATTGAGATTATGGTGAGTTTTTTGTCTTTCATTCCATTTATGTGTTTGATGATGTTTATTGATTTTCGTATGTTGAACCATCCCTGCATCTCTGGTATGAATTCAACTTGGTCATGATGGATGATCTTCTTGATATGGGTCTGTATGCAATTTGCCATTATCCTGTTTATAATTTTGGCATCTGTGTTCATTAGGGAGATGGGTCTATAATTCTCCTTTTTAGTTGTATCTTTGCCTGGTTTTGCCAATAGAGTGATGCTGGCTTTGTAGAAGGAATTTGGGAGAATTCTTTCTGATTGTTTCCTTCAAAACAGTTTCAGTAATAATGGTTGTAGTTCTTTTTGAAATGTTTTATAGAATTCTGCCGTGAAACCGTCTGGGCCTGGGCTTTTTTAGTTGGGAGGTCTCTTATTACATATTCAATTTATTCATGTATTATGGTTCTGTTAAGCTGTGGATCTCTTCTTGGTTGAGCTTTGGTGATTCCCAGGATTTCAGATATTCAGCCATTTCTTCTAGATTTTCAAACTTGGTAGAGTGTAAGTTTATGAAGTATTCCCATAGATTTTCTGGATCTTTTCCTTGTCTATTGTGATATTTCCCTTTTCATCAGGGATTGTATTGATTTGGAGTTGCTCCTTCTTTCTTTTGTTTAACTGGGCTAGAGGTCTGTTTATCTTGTTTATTCTTTCAAAGAACCAACTTTTGGATTCATTGATTTTTTTTGTATTGTTTTCTTTCTTTCTATTTCATTGATTTCTGCTCTGATTTTTGTTACTTCTTCTTGTCTGCTGCATTTAGGGTTCATCTGTTGTTGACTCTCAAGGGCTTTTAGCTGTAGTGTCAGGTCATTCATTGTGCTCTTTCTGTTTTTTAATGTAGCACCAGGGCTATAAACTTCCCTCTTAGGACTCTGCTTTTAAGGTATCCCATAGGTTTTGTTGTGTTTTATTTTCATTGTCAATGAGTTAAGGAATGCTTTTATTTCTTTTTTCTTATTCTTTGATCCATTCATTATTCAAGAGTGTGTTTTTTTTTAGTATTCAGTGTTTGTTTAGTATATAGGAGGCTTTGTCCTGGTGTTGAATATAGTGGTAATGATAGAATGCATGAAATATTTCAATCTTTTTGTATTTGTTTCTTCTGTGTCCCAGTATGTGATCGATTTTGGAGAAGGTCTGTTGGGGTGCTGAGTAGAAAGTGTATTCTATGGTATTTAGGGTGGAATATTCAGTAGAGGTCTATGAGGTCCATTTGTGTGTATCATATCGTTCAGTTCAGATGTCTCTCTGTTTATTCTTTGTCTGTTGACCTATCCAAATGACTTCAGTGGGTATTGAAATCCCCTACTATGAGTGTATTGGGGTTGTGTGTTACGTGTTGTGACTCTTGGTCCTGGAGAATTGTCTTATAAAGTTTGGTCACCCCAGTGTTTGGTGCATTATATATTCATAATTGTGAAACTTCTTGGTGAATTTGTTCTTTAATTAAAAATGTAATGGCCTTCTTTGTCTCTTCTGATTTCTTTTATTTGAAGTCTATTTTCACTGATATTAAAATAGACAACACCTGCTTTCTTTTTGGTACCATTTGCTTGGAATATTTTCCCCCCTTTCACTTTAAGGTGGTGCTTGTCCTTGAAGGTAAGATGTGTTTCTTGTAGACAGCATATAGATGGTTCTGTTTCCTATTCCAATTCTCCAGTTTCTGTGTTCTTTTGATTGGAAATTTAGTCCGCTAATATTAATGTTATGGACTGATAGGTTTTTGTTGCTTCCTTTTGCTTTAGTATCCATTTGTGGTTTGGGTTAATTTTCTATTTCTGCAATTATGCTTTTATTGATTTCTCTTTCTAGGTGCCTGGGGTTGGTTGCTCCTTTCTTCTGTCCTTTGAATTGCTTCAAGTAATCTCTGAAGGGTTCATTTTCTGGCATATATTCTTTCAACTTGTTTATGTCATGGCGGAGGTTTCTCTCTCCTTCAACTATAATTGATTATGTTTGCTGGTGGTATAGTAACATGGGTTGGCATCTATTGTCCTTTAACACTGGGAATGCTTTGCTCCAGGTTCTCTTGCTTTCATAGTTTGCCATGAGAAGTCACTTGTAATTCTGATAGGTTTCCCTTTATAGGTCACTTGTTGTTTTTCTCTTGTGGCTTTAAGGATTTTGTCTTTGTTTTGGGTGTTCTAGCATTTTAACTATGTTTTTTTTTTTCTTCTTTTTCTTTTATTTTTTTTTTTTTTTATTGTATTTTTTGTATTGTTTGTCCTATTTTAGTTTGGGGAAGTTTTCATCTATTTTCTCTTGAAGATCTGATCAATACCATTATCTTGGATTCTTCTCCTTCCTCTATTCCTTATGATGCAGAGTTTGATTTTTCATAAGTCCCACAGTTCCTGGTTATTCACTTTTGTGTATTTTAAAATTTTTTGTAACTCTTTACTTGAGGTTTTTAGTTGTTCTGTTTTATCTTCCAGGTCTGATATTCTTTGTTTTGCTTCCTCCATTCTGTTTCTGAGGCTTTTTCCATTCCTTTCCTCTTGATTGGATGAGTGTTTGATTTCCTTTTTCATTTCCTCTTCTGATTTCTTTAGTATTTCTACTACTTTTTGGAGCTTCTCAATCTCTTCCTTTAGCTTTTTGCTTCGCTGGTTGGTTTCCTTATCTTTTTCAGCATGGGATCTTTTCAGTGTTTTTACTTCCTTCCGGAGTTTGTCATTCTCTCTCTCTAGGTCCTTCTTGAGTTCTTCATTCTCTTTTCTTGGTTCTTTGATTTGCTCTTTATAATCTTATAGTTCTTTAAATATGTTCCCAATTGTGTTTCTGATATCTGTGTCCTGGGGCATCCCCAGAGGGATCCCACTGTAGGAATCTTCCTTATTGTTGGTAGAGCTTGGTGCAGTATTATCCTGCCCCTTTCCCCTGTTTTCTCTTCTTCGTGTTCCTGGCATATGGGCTTCTCCTTGCCTGTATTCCAATGTGAGGGCTAAATGCCTCTTCACTGTGTTGAAGGCTTGCTTTGTTTGCCTCCTTCAGATGCCCTCATAATCCCAGTTGGGGGGGGTTGTGCTCTTTAGCACGCCCCTGTAGCCCCAGTACTTGTGCTTCAGCTAGTCTTGGGAGATCTCAGATCTTAAGACTCACACAACCCTAACTTTAATACCAGCTGGGAGGATAACTCTGCCCCCACAGCCACAAATCCAATTAAGCCAAAGACAACTGGATTAACAGATTAACTAGGTTAAGTCAATCAACAATCAGCCTTGCTGAAGCACCCAGTTCCTACCTACCTTCCTGAGCTTCAGCTGGTCTCAGGAGATCTCATATCCATAAACATAAAATTTTAAATTTGTATAAAACATTTAAATTGACCTACAAATACTGGAATAAAAAATCACCCAACAAAAATGGCCCAGGACCAAATAGATAGCAAACTTTCAAGGAAGAACTAGGACAAATTTTACTTGAAATATTCCATAAACTAGAAAATGAAGGAAGACACTCTTAAATTCTTTCTATGAAGCCAGTTTTAGTTGAATACCAAAATAATACAATGTTGCCTTTAATATGTAGAGATATGTCACCTGTATTCCTAGGTTCTCCATGAATGAATGAATGAATGAATGAATGGGGGATCACTATACAAAACTTCAAAGTATAGTACAGGCCTGTAGTCATAAAAACGGCCTGGTACTGGCACAAAAAACAGGCCTACAGACCAATGGAATAAAACTGAAGATCCAAACTTGAGCACACACAGTATCACCCACCTCATATTTGACAATGGGGCACAGAAGACCCAGTGAAGGAAAGACAGCATCTTCAGCAAATGGTGTTGCCAAAATTGGATCACCACTTATAGAAGAGTAAAATTAAACCCCTACCTCTCGCCCTGTACGAAAATCAACTCCAAGTGGATCAAAGACTTCAAAGTGAAATCCAGAACTCTGAAGGTGATAGAACAATACCTGGGCAACAACCTACAAGGCATAGATGTAAGAGAAGACTTTCTAAATCAGACAGCAGCTACACAGAAAATAAGGTCGACGATTGACAAGTGGGACCTCATTAAACTCAAAAGCTTCTGTACAGCAAAAGAAACAATCCAGCAACTGAAGAGAAAACCCACAGAATGGGAAGAAACCTTCACTAGTGATACTTCTGACAGAGCATTAACATCCAGAATATATAAACTACTTAAAAAACAAAGAAGTAAGAAACCAAATGACTCACTCAAAAGTTGGAGTAAGAGCTCAACAGAGACTTCACAAGTGAGGAAATAGAGATGGCTGAGAAACATCTTTAAAAATGTTCAACATTCAGAGGGATCACGCTCGGGTGAGCAGGGTCGCGTTTCCCTCTGCTCTGGTCCCGGCTGGACTTGTGGGCGGGAACCGGGGTCGCAGGGGAGACGCCATAACGCGCCAGGCCAGGTACACAGGTCTACAGCTCTAGGCGGGGTCTGGCGGGGGGCAGCTGGGAGAGGGTCTCACTGTGAACCCGTCTACGGGGTCCCCGGCCCAGAGGGACCGCGCTCGGGTGAGCAGGGTCGCGTTTCCCTCTGCTCTGGTCCCGGCTGGACTTGTGGGCGGGAACCGGGGTCGCAGGGGAGACGCCAAGCCAAAACGCGCCAGCCAGCGTTACACAGGTCTACCAGCTCTAGGGGGGAGCGGGGTCTGGCGGGGGGAGGCTATGCTTGGAGAGCCTGGAACTGGGGTTACCTTTCCTGTTTCTCACTGTTAACCCGTTACGGGTGGTCCCCGCCCACGGGGACCGGGGCCCGCGCGGGCTTCAGATCGCATGGCACAACACTTACCCCCCCCCCCCACCCGCGGCCACAGTGAATTGCTAAGAATGCCAAAGTGGTCTTCCTTTGGAGAACCTTCAGAACAGAAAGCGAAGGCTGAACTAGGACTTCCAACTCACTATATCACACAAAAACTGAAAACCTGAACCTAGCCAAGTTCAATTCACCCAAAAAAAAAAAAAAAAAAAAAAAAAAAAAAAAGCATTCAGAGGGGCAAGCAAAACCACTCCATACATATAGATACTAGTCGTTTGTGACAAATGTGTCGTTCTTCTGTGACCCTGACCCATATCACAAATGGAAAATCCAATATGCCTATTTGGGGACAAGCACCCGCATTCCCCCCCCCCCTTCTTCTCGCGGATCACCACATGCGGAACCCTTAGGAATCAGGATACGACTTACACCACGGGCCTTGTCCCCTCCTATACTCACACACCCGCTGCCAGGAGATAGACACCATCTGGGATTCCCGAGGAGGTGACCCAAGGAACAGGGCTTAGACGAATAATTGCAGCCATACGCAGAGACTTAATTTAAGACAATATTATAAGAACGACTGTCCCCATGATTATTACCTAACGACAGAGAGATATCGACAAAACTCAAAAAGGAATCTCT
>VZQC01001350.1:894152-938791 GCA_009823505.1 Rhizomys pruinosus | reverse complement strand
TATATATATATATATATATATTTCTGCAGAGAGGGAGTAAGGGAAGGTTTGGATAGGGGAAGGCATCTAAATACCATCGAATTCTATGTATGCAAATCAAAAAATTCAAATATTTAAAAAGTATTAAAGAAATACTAAAGCATACTAAAATATGTTAAAAACAGGAATAAAATGTTGCAGAATGTTCTCAAAACTTGAATAAAATTTAAGGTACACCTAGAGGAAGAGGGTAAACATGTCCTTGAAATATTTTCAAAATAATTTTGACAATGGATGTATTTATTTCTCTTTTGTTGCTATAGAATAGTGAAATTTAGTGTCACTTTACTCACAAATATCACTATTGGAGGTTTGATATGTCCAGTGAACATCTTTCTCTTTTCTTCCTAATACCATATGTTTAATTTTCCACAAACAACTTCAAAGTTTATGATCCTCTCCAATTAAGATTAAACTTAAGAGGTTGTAATTAGTTTTCAACTTAAAGCATACGTTTTAAAAATTAAATGATATCTGAAAAATTCAAATCACTGAAAATAGGAAAAATTAATTTATAAATTTATTTATAACTGAGCTTGATGATACATGCCCTTAATCCCAGCACTGGGAAGGTAGAGGCAAGAGGAATTCTGTGATGTTGAGGCCAGCCTAGTCTATTTGGTGAGGTCCTGGCTTACTGTGGCTGGAGGAAAACCCTGTCTCAAATAAAAAGCAAGACAAAAACAGACAAAAATATTTATACATGAAATCATAAATGTCTCACATTTTATGCCAAGGTATAATGATATACTGAGAGTTCAGCCCTTAAGGCATCATTGCTCTATTCAAACAAATTCCCATAAGTTACTGAAGTATTTAGGTGAGAAAATCCATATGTAATAAAAATTTGAACTTGTACCATACAGTTTCTGGAACATGGGAAACCAGTGGGGTACTTAGAGTAACTACTGTAGATTATTAAATCAATATGCTTTATGGCTAACAGCAAATTTTAGCTGCATGTATTGGTGGTGGTGTTGATAAAATCATAATAGAAACTAATCTTGCAATATTAAATTTTCTTTATGATTAATTTTACCTGTAATTTTCTTAAATTTTTGTATAGAATAGCCATCTTATTTACTTTCTAATATTTTTAAATTTTTGGATCTACTACCATTTAAAATAGAATTTTAAAGACTACCTTAATTTAAAATGCATTATTATTTCATAGCAAACAATATTATTTGAATTTTATACTAAATCAGAATTTTAAAATAAGGAATTTGAATTAAACATAGTATTGTAGTTTCTCTGATTTTTGAAAAGGGTGTGTTATCATAAATTCTCAAAGGTAAAAAGTAGCTGCCAACAAATAGCAATTTATTCAGCCTGACTCTTCTCCAAGGCATCATAAATTTAGCATCTCCAAATTCTGAACAGAAGACATGGGCAGTTTTTCTGTTGCCCTAAGAATGATCTTATAACTCTTAAAATTAAACATCAGAATCTACCTCCAGATCTAGCCAGTATCTCCAACCAGGCCAATATGAGAATACAGAGAAAAATTCCCAGTCAGTAGACAGGAACATTGTTTTTCCTTTTTTTTCAACCCAGGAGGGAGGTGTATTAAATTATACTTTTTAATTAATTAATTAATTTATTTTTTATTTTTTTATATATTTTACAATCTTTTTTTATTGATGCTTTGTGTATTTCATACATCATTTTCCAATTCAGTTCAGGCATATATCCCCTTCCCTTCCCCCCACCCCGCCTCTACCCATCCCAGATCACGCATTCTGCGTAACTTTTCTGCATCTTTCTGGTTTTTTTGTTTTGTTTTGTTTTGTTTTCATTTTTTTTTAACAATAAGTGATAATTTGTGAGTACAAGCATCCTTCATGTAAAACCAATTTGCGAGCAGTTGTGCCCAAACCCACACAGCTCATGGGTCCCACCATCCAGCAAGGGGGGCTTGTATGTTCAATCAAGTTGATCAAATGAGTGTCCAGTCTATATTGTTGTAGTTTCACCATTCACCCCAATCGCAGCCCTTACATTCTACCACGCCCCCTCTTCCGCAGATTGTTCCCTAGGCTTAGAAAAGGGGCACAGGTGGATGAGAAGCAAAACAGTCTACTTTCTCTGGAGCTGTTGTCTTGGACTCTGGTCAATTCTGGCTGTTTCCTTTCATGGGCTGACAGTTTGTCCAGGAATAACCTTTCGATCCTACTAATGAAGCACAAGCAATTAGATATATAGGTATTTAAACAGTACTAATTGTTATGGTAGGTTACTTTGGTATAGACACAGATGTTTGGATGGTATGTTAATCCATGAATTACATTTTCTTCTGTTAAGTATGACAGGGTCTTCGTGTGGTTTATAACATCTCCTAACCATTAGAGGATGTAAGCTTGTGGCATCAGCCGTGGGTTATTCCTCCAAGGAGAGAGCTAATAGCCAATTAGATTTGGGATATACAGACATATGGCTGCCACTGCTGCACAGTATTTCCAGGCAGATGAGGTGTAGCTGGTGCTGACGGAGGAGTCTTGCTTGACTCAAGGAGACCTATATTTGCTTTATTGGTTTAGTGGCCTTTGGTAACACTCTCTGGCATTCCAGAGACCATCTGTATACTTGCAAGTGCGGTCTCCATACATCTTTCCCATGTTTATATCAGGTCTTCAACAGCAGGGCCTTATCGCCTCTCTTCCTGCAGATATCCCAGTTTGGAGGCAAGGAGCCTTTACCTTTTGTGGGGGCTTGGATCCCCTGGCCAACATCTCCTTGGTAGAATAATCCATTGTTGATGTCAGAGCTCCTGTATTAATATATTTTGCTTAAGTGCATAGCTTAAGGAGACTTTAGCATTATATTTGGTTCTGAATAGAGAAT
Organism: Rhizomys pruinosus; assembly: GCA_009823505.1. Taxonomy (NCBI): domain Eukaryota; kingdom Metazoa; phylum Chordata; class Mammalia; order Rodentia; family Spalacidae; genus Rhizomys; species Rhizomys pruinosus. The sequence goes on along the minus strand of VZQC01001350.1, from coordinate 935,908 downwards.
AATCCTTTTCACAGTTTCTATGTCCATTAGTCAATTAAAGAAGGCAGTTTTACTGATTTTACAAGAGAATACCTCTATAACAGCTGGCTCCAATCTACAGCTGGAGAACGACCTCATCATCATCATATTTCTCCTTATTCTATGGGGGGGAGTTAAGAAAGTCTCTTGTATTAAAACCTTTGCGGCACCTAGAAGGTAAGCTTCGTTAGGAATCATTAAAAATAGTTGTTACTAGTAGGATCCACAGAGGGGCCTGATGTCTGCAGCAATCTGAGGCATTTCTTCCCTTCAATGCCCAGAGGAGTCAATCCTTCTGCTGGCACTTTCTGGTACATCCTACTCACTGCAAAGCTGCATTTTCTTTCTCAGCCATTAAGTTGGTGATACTCTGGCCTGTTGGAACATACAAATCCTTTCCCATAGTTAGTTTTAAGATTTGGGTTGCAAGGTTTTTTGACAAAAAGTTTTCATATCTATCTATATCCCCCTTTTTTATTTAAGGTTTTTATTTTTGACCCATGAGTCTCAAAAAAGCAGTTGTTTTATACATACCTATAGGGTGGAATCAAGGCACAGATTTCATCAAGTTCACCCATGCTGTTTTGGGTTACTGTATGTGATTAACTTGGGAAACAAAGTTTATTTTTGAGTTAAATCATCCTATAGGTGAAAGAGATTGCTACCAGGTGATACTATATGACAGCAAAATTATAGAGAACATTTGTTTATACCAATCCCAAAGTAATTGTTATACAGATTTTAGTTAAAGCTAATGTGGACAAGAGCAATTTATATCACCAATTAACTCAGATGCATTACCGTTTTTATCAGCCTTCAAACCAATGTTGTCCAATATGCACATATTTACTTTTACTAAGTCCTAAAACACCATGTATCCTGTAGACAGAGTCTGGGCAAAACTGGATACTTGTTGAACTCACGTCAATTAAACATGCACCAATCGAATATACACCCGTGTCCCTCTCCCACCCCTCCCACCCTTCCCGAGTCACCATTTCAGTCAGCCTTCTGATGCAATCTTTCTGTTGTTGTTCTTTTAATATGCATCCCTCTCCACAAGAAATATTTATAACTGGGTTATTGGTACTAGCGTCCACATATGAGAGATACCATTTGTCGTTTGTTTTTCTGGGACTGTGTTACTTCACTTAACATGATGTCTTCAAGCTCCATCCATTTACCTGCAAAGTTCATGATGTTGTCTTTCTTTACTGCTGCATAGAATTCCATTGTGTACATGTACCACATTTTCTCTATCCACTCGTCAGTTGAGGGGCATTTGGGTTGATTCCAGTTTTTTGCTATTGTGAACAGAGTGGCAATAAATATAGCTGTGCATGTATCTCTGCAGTAAGATGAGTCTTGTGGGTATATACCCAGGAGTGGTATGACTGGGTCAAATGGCAGGATCATTTTGAGTCTTCTAAGGGTTCTCCACACTGTTTTCCATAGTGGCTGCACAAGTTTACATTCCCACCAGCAATGGATGAGTGTTCCCCTTTCCCCACACCCTCTCCAGCACTTGGCATCATTTGTTTTCTTGATCCTAGCCAGTCTTACTGGAGTAAGGTGGTATCTTAAGGTGGTTTTAATTTGCATTTCCTTAATTATTAGTGATGTTGAACACTTCTTAAGGTGTTTCTCAGCCATCTCTAATTCCTCCTCTGTGAAGTCTCTGTTCAGATCTTTGCTCCATCTTCTGAGTGATTCATTTGTTTTCTTTCTTCTTTGTTTTTTGAGTAGCTTGTATACTCTGGAGATTAATGCTTTGTCAGATGTATCTGCTGTGAAGGTTTCCTCCCATTCTGTGGGTTTTCTCTTCACTTCCTTTATTGTTTCCTTTGATGTACAGAAGCTTTTGAGTTTAATGAGGTCCCATTTGTCAATTGATGACCTTATTTCTTGTGCAGCTGCTGTCTGATTTAAGAAGTCTTTTCCTACACCTACGTCTTGTAGTCTGCTGCCAAGTTTCTCTTCTATCACCTCCAGAGTTTTGGATTTCACGTTGAGGTCTTTGATCCATTTGGAATTGACTTTTGTACAGGGTGAGAGGTAGGGGTTTAATTTCATTCTTCTACAGGTGGTGATCCAGTTTTGCCAACACCACTTGTTGAAGATGCTGTCTTTCCTCCAATGTGTCTTCTTGGCCTCCTTATCAAATATGAGATGGCTGAAATTGTATGTGCTCAGGTTTGGATCTTCAATTTTGTTCCATTGGTCAACTGGTCTGTTTTTGTGCCAGTACCAAGCTGTTTTTATGACTATAGCCCTGTAGTATAGTTTGATGTCTGGTATAGCGATCCCCCCTGTATTGCTCTTTTCGCCCAGAGTTGCTTTGGCTATTCGGGGTCTTTTGTTTTTCCAAATGAAATTGAGGATTCTTTTTTCCAAACCTGTGAAGAAGCTCTTGGGGATTTTGATTGGGATTGCATTAAATCTGTATACAAGTTTAGGTAGAATGGACATTTTTACTATATTTATTTTCCCAATCCATGAGCATGGGAGGTTTGTCCATCTCCTGATGTCTTCTTCAATTTCCTTCTTCAGAGGTTTAAAATTTTTGTTGTAGAGGTCCTTGGTATCTTTGGTTAGGTTTGTTCCTAGGTATTTTATTGTTTTTGAGGCTATTGTGAGTGGGAAGGTCTCCTTGTATTCCTTCTTCAGTTGCTTGTTGTTGGTGTAAAGAAAGGCTACTGATTTTTCTAGATTTATTTTGTATCCTGCCACTTTACCAAAGCTCTTAATCATTTCTAGGAGTTTTCTGGTGGAGTTCTTAGCATCCCTTAGGTAGACAATCATATCATCAGCAAAAAGGGATAGCTTGATTTCCTCTTTTCCAATTAGAACTCCTTTAATTTCCTTTTCTTGCCTTATTGCCCTTGCAAGGGTTTCCAGCACTATATTGAAGAGGAGTGGTGACAGGGGGCAGCCTTGCCGAGTTCCTACCTTCAAGGGGAATGCTTCTGTCATTTCCCCATTTAGGATGATATTGGCTGTGGGTTTCCTGTATATGGCTTTGATTACATTGAGGAATGATCCCTCTAGGCCAATTCCCTCCAGGACTTTAAACATGAAAGGATGCTGGATTTTGTCAAAGGCTTTCTCCGCATCAATTGAAATGATGGTGTGGTTTTTGTCCTTCAGTCCATTGATATGTTTGATGATGTTTATTGATTTTCGTATGTTGAACCATCCCTGCATCTCTGGTATGAATCCAACTTGGTCATGGTGGATGATTTTCTTGATGTGAGTCTGTATGCGATTTGCCAGAATCCTGTTTAGAATTTTGGCATCTGTGTTCATTAGGGAGATGGGTCTATAGTTCTCCTTTTTGGTTGTATCTTTCCCTGGTTTTGGTAGTAGCGTAATGCTGGCTTCATAGAAGGAATTTGGGAGAAGTCCCTCCATTTGTATCCTTCTAAACAATTTAAGTAGTAATGGTTGTAAGTCTTTACGAAATATTTTATAGAATTCTGCCGTGAATCCATCCGGGCCTGGGCATTTTTTGGTTGGGAGGCTACTTATTACATCTTCGATTTCTTCCTGTACTATTGGTCTGTTTAGGCTGTCGATCTCTTCTTGGTTGAGCTTTGGTGATTCCCAGGATTTCAGATATTCATCCATTTCTTCTAGGTTTTCAAACTTAGTAGAATATAAGTTTTTGAAGTAGTCCCGTATGATTGTCTGGATCTTTTCATTGTCTGTTGTGATATTTCCCCTTTCATCACAGATTCTATTGATTTGGAGTTGTTCCCTCTTTCTTTTGGTTAACTGGGCTAGAGGTCTGTCTATCTTGTTTATTCTCTCAAAGAACCAGCTTTTGGATTCATTGATTTTTTGTATGGTTTCCTTTGTTTCTATTTCATTGATCTCTGCTCTGATTTTTGTTATTTCTTCTTTTCTGCTGCATTTCGGGTTCATTTGTTGTTGTCTCTCAAGTACTTTTAGCTGGAATGTTAGATCATTCACTTGTGCTCTTTCCGTTTTAAATTATACTTTTTTAAATGAAGAATTCATACCTTTTAAATATCTTGGAAATTAAGGTACAGAACAAACATCTGATAATATTAAGGTCTTGAATATACTTGATTAAAAAATTGTGCTCTAGCAAAGGACACTGTTTACACTTCTTACTTCAAATTCCTGCACTCTGTCCTCCAAAAGAGACTTAAGTATCTTTCACATGAATTTGTCTTGAAGAAAATAACCTGTTCACATATCCTAATATATTTTAAAAAGTAATAAGAGACTTCTGAATAAGATGTTGGACAAAAAGCTGCCTCCGTGAAGCATAGTGAGGAAATGGTGAAAATGAGAAGGCATTCTCCAAAATGAGAGATAGAGCTTTGTAAATTCACAAAGGTAGTGATAGATGATAGAAAAGGGTAAAGAAAATGACAGGCAGTACACCAAAGCAAATGGCTTTGATGTAGGAAAAAAAAAAGATTTCTACTGCTAATTTTAAACTTAAGTACAAATTCAATCATATACTGCAAGGTGTACGAAGATTCGTTTTAATGATCCCAGTAATATGTATTCGATGACTTGGTTTGAACTGTTAACTGTTTAACAATTTTACTCTTGTGGCTTTCTTTCTTTGGTTTGTTTTTGCTTTGACTTCTTTGCTACACTAGTTTGCCATGTAGCAGTTCGACTGTGTAATATTACAATAAGGACTGGGAAAATTTTTATGGATGTAATATCTTTTACAGTTTGCAATAGTATTTCTCTCCAGTTCTCAGTGATTTAAATGTGACCAACCTTCTATACTTTGTCACAAAAAGTGGATTTTCCAGGTGACTATTTTGGTGAGTGTCAAATAAGAATTTATGGTGTATTGCTGTTGATTCACTTTGAATTTACATATATATATTCAGGAAAAAAAAAGTAAAGATCAACTGTGAACCAAGAAAGTTACAATAATGACCAACCTAGCAAGACTTAGCCTTTAGTTACTAGTGGAACAAACTTTACCAGAGTAGCCAACCACTTTAGAGAGCCAAGGAATATAAGATGTAAAAGAATAATTATTCACATAGAAAAAAAAAAGAATTCTAACAAATGGCTAATTCTTCATCATCTTAGAAGATACTTGAGAGGAAAGCATTAATTGATAATTAAGGATCAAATTAGTCACAATGTATGAAAGACCTAAATTCTCAAGTATAAATATCTTAACAATTGCCAAACAGAATGAGTAAAAGAAACATACAGATGAGTAAAAATGATGAGATGTGATCTTATCAAGGAATATCATTTGGGGGCTTGTTGAGTATTTGACAAATAAAACTTTTTTTAAAATATAAATTATTCTTTATACAGAAAAGTTATGCTTTGTTTTTCTATTTTAAATACATTTGATTATATTTTTGCAACAAGTATTGAATTTGTTCTTTAGCAGTCTCATCCACATATAAAGTCATTCTGATTACTATAAAACCTAGCTTTCTATAATCTCCACCCCATTCCTAAAAGTTTCTTTCCAACATCTCTGTCTTATTTATTTATTTTGAAACCCACTGGTTTTAAGGATCAACTGCGTGACCATAGGTTTGGGGTGGCTAGGAGATGGAGGAAAACTAACTTCAACTGATGAGCAGGTAATGAAAATGTGGTACATATACACAATGGCTTTCTACTCAGTAGTATAGAAACACCAAATCATGAAATTTGCAGGTAAATGGATAGAACGAGGAGCTGTTATACTAAGTAAAATAGCATGGACTCAGAAAAACAAAGAATGGATGATCTCCCTCATATTTGGACATTAGCCCCAAATCCTTATATGTGAGTATGCACCCTGATATAACTGCAAGAACCAAGAAAATGGTAAGGGACAAGGGAGGTAAACTGAAAGGAGGAACCTGACAGAGAAGAACAGTAGGAAGAAACGGATAAGATGGGGGTATTTAACTGGAAGGGTAGAGGGAGAATTTAGAAAAAAACTTTGGGGGGATAAAGGGAAAGAAGGAGCCCAAGTGAGGTGTAACTATAGAAGACTAGCATTATCAAGGGATAAATGGGGAAACTTTAAATGGAATTTTTTTTATTGATTCACTGACTTTATAATTTCAACATTTATTTCAATTTTGATTTCCTTCAATGATTCTATTTTCTTATTAAATTCCATTTTTTTTATCTTGAGTTATTTTGCTTATTTCATTTTACTGTTTATGATCTTCCAGTATTATTTCCAGGATTTACGTATATCCTTTTTGAGTTCTTTGAACATCTTTATAAGTGCTATTTTGAAGATTCTTGCTGCAGAGCTTAAAAAGACTATGGAAGCCATAGTATTTCTACAAGTCATTCTTGTTGGGAGGAGCTGGGGTCAATATGGAGACTGAGTTGTGTTCCCTGGAGTCTATGTGCAGGAAGCCACTTCAAAGTAAGTTATAGGTGTGTGGGATCTAGGACAAGCTAGAGATCCATATTTAGGTTCAAGGTCATAGTATGCCACAGGTGGTATGGTGGGTGAAAGCATTAATAGATCTAGATAGGTGGATACACTGAGAGACTGGGGGACATGGAAAGGCTCTGGGAGAAATGAAAGCTATTTCATATCAGGGACTGTATCTTTCTATTTATTATGCCCAGTAACTTAAAGAAGAAATATCAAGTAAGACAGCCGAGATCATGTTTATAATGCATGGAAAGTTCTTAACATAGTCTAATGGAATGCATTATTAGATTATAAAAGTAGTTAATTGAATTCATTATCATTATAGTAGTTGTTCCCTTTGATGCATTGCCTCTGGACAGGGTTTAAGATTTAGCGATATTTTCCTTACAGTATGAGCTATGAAAATGTCTAATTATGTGTTTACTACTGAAGGATTATTTAGAATAAGAAGCTAGGAAATTGCTGTCTGGACATAAACAAAACTGACAAATTTATTTTTCAGTCAAATCAGTGTTTCTCCTTTCTAAAAAAATCCATAAACAAAGAATAAGAACACATGCCTGTTAGAAGCACAAATGACAATTTTAGAGCTGTGAAGAAAAACAGAACAACATAAAAAAAGAAATACAGATTAGAGACTGGAGACAGTGTCCTTACTTGAGTCATAAATCCCATACTTCCTTTTTGGAACAACTTTTGAGAATGTCATAATATCCACTTGAATCTATGTCTTTCTTTTTTTTTTTTTTTTTTTTTTTTTGGTTTTTTCAAAGACAGGTCCTCCCTGTAGTTCCAGCTGTCCTGGAACTCACTCTGTAGACCAGACTGGGCCTGGAACTCGCAAAGATCTTCCTGCCTCTGCCTCCCAAGTGTAGATTAAAGACGGGTGCACCACCACACCTGGCTGAAATGATAACTTTGTTTATTTTAAAAAACATGAATGCCACATCAATAATATGCCAAATTAGCATAATATGGAATACTTATTTCGATATATTTTACAATATTTTCATTAAAAATTGACCACTGTAATAATTTTTAAATGTAATTCAGATGTGAAAAAAGATTTACTATGGAAATATAAAGTTAACTGAAATGTTGTAAAAAGTAGGCGATATATCTATAATCTAAATATTAATGAGAATATTCATTTTCTCATACTGGTAAATAATTGAGTTCACTGGGTGTCTAACTGAATACTAGTGGTTTTTCATGTATGTACTGTTAGGTATATATCTTCGTGATAACAAAATTCTACTTTTTAAGGAATTTTTCCTAACTGGAACTAGTGAGAATTAGATGAAACTAAGCTCAGACTTAACAGCCACAGTGGTTTTTTTTTTTTTTTTTTTTTTACTTGTGGTACTGTATAGCAGAACCAGCCTTGCACATGCTAAGCACCTGGTCGAGGAACTGATACCTTTTATTGTTTTTTCTACCTTTTTCTTTTTTTTTTGCATTTTTTTGAATATTTTATTCTTTATACTATATCTTTTTTTTTTATATATCTTTTTTTATTTTTTTTAAGGGATTCTACAGAATAATGACACAGTGTTGTTTGCAATAACATTGATGTTTATCAGTATGAAATTACAATAGTAATTGGTGCATGTTTTGCAAGTATCTATGGTTCCAAATTTTGAACAACCCACGTTTCCCATAGTCCACATTTGGAGAAGCTTGTATCCAGGCATGTTGATCAATCAGGAGTCCAGATATATTCCTGTAGTCCTCATGAGTCACCCCTATCTCTCCACAGCCGCCTAATCTACCACGCTCTTCTCTTCTGCAGTTTGATCCCTGGGCGTTGGGAAAGGGCACAAGTGGTGAGAAGAAAAACAGTCTAATTTCCGTTGGAAGTGCATCTTTTGGCCTCCAGTAGTTCAGTGTTGTTTCCCTGTCAGGGTTGACAGCTTTCCCAGTGATACCGCTTTTTAGGTCATACTAACAAACACAAGCGATTGGATGTACAGGCATTTAGCGTCTAATTATTATGTCAAGCTAAGCCTGTGAGCATAGACACATATGCTTGGATGGTATGCTTTAATCCTCAAACCGTGGTTTCTCTATAAGGTACAAGTTCTCTATTGTGGCTTATAACATGCTTTCCTAACCACCAGAGGTCATAAGCTGTGGCATCCACCTGTGAGTTATTCCTCCAAGGAGAGAGCTAATAGCCAATTAGATTTGGGATATATATAGACACTTGGCTGCCACTGTTGCACAGTATCTCCAGGCTGTTGAGGTGTAGCTGATATTGACAGAGGAGCCTTGCTTGTCTCAGGGAGACCAATATTTTGCTGTATTGCTTTAGTGGCCTTTGGTAATGCTCTCTAGCATTTCAGAGGCCAGTTGTACGCTAGCAAGTGACGTCTCATAACATTTTTTCATGCTCACACCAGGTCTTCGACAACAGGAACTTACTGCCTTTCTCCTTGCATATATCCCACTTATAGACAAAAGGCCTTTATAATTTTTTTAGGGGGGGCAGGTTTGAATTCCCTAGCCAACATCTCCTAGGCAGAATAATTCATTGTTGATGTCAAAGCTTTCCTGTAGTAATACATTTTGCTTAATTACACAACTTATAAACACTTTTCTATTGAATTTGGCTCTAGATAGAGAAATATCCTTTCACAGTTCCTATGCCTATCAATCAATTAATACGTTATGCCTGTTTTATAGGAAATTACCACTATAACAATTGGCTCTAATTTACAGTTAAGGAGTGGTTTCATTACCATCATGTTTTTCTTTTTCCTATAAAGGGGAGAGGTAGGAAGGTTTCTCAGCATCTGTAAGGTAAACTTCATTAGGGCCCATTATAAACAGTCAACCCCAATATTATTCAGAGAGATGCTCAGTGTCCGTGACTCAGGCAGTCTGAGATTCCTCTTTCCTTAATGTTCAGATGGGTCAACCTCTCTGCTGGCATTTCCCAGTCCATCCTGCACAGCCATAAGTTGTATGTTTCCAGGCATTTAGATTGGTGATTTTTACCTGTGGGAACATAAAATTCTCCTCCCATTGTTAGTTTCAGGATCAGAAAAATTGAAAATTTATCAATAGGATTGGAGCACAGAGTTTTCCATTTGTATCCCAGAAAGGATAGTACCCTACCTCCCACACCTCCCTCTTTTTTTTTTTTTCAGGTTTTTATGTTTTGACCTATTGATGCCTAAGTTGTATTACACATACCCATAAACAGGAGCCAAGGCATAAGCTTTCATTAAATTTACCCAAACTCTTTCTCATTGACTGTATGAATATAAAATGTTAATTGTTTTATTTATAATTTGTATTGGGTTAAGGTATACAAATGGCCTATATATTTTTTCTGAATTACACTTGTAGGACAATTTAAAGGAACTAAGCTTAAATTTCCTTCCCAAATAAAATAGACATATTTCATATTTATCATGTAAGTATGTTAAATATAACATTGGAAATAATATTAAACAATTGTGATAATATGAGAAAAGGACAACTTATTAGATACTTTCTGTTGCTGTGATAAAACACTAAGACCAAGGCAACTAATAGAAGAAAGAGTTTTTTGGCTTATGGTCCAGAGGGATCGGAGTCCATCAGGTGAGGAGCCATGACAGAAGGCAGCCAGAGTAAAAAGCTGAGGGCTCGGGGCAAACCAAAATGGGGCAAGGTTATGGACTCTCAAAGCTTGCCCACAGGGTCCTGTTTCCTCCAGCAAGGCAGTAAGTCTCAACACAGTCCAAAAGTCCAAAGTCTCTTCTGAGATTCCAAGCATTTTCTTAACTTTAAGCCCCTTTTATTTTATTTCCAGGTCAATCACTTGACATGGCCTAAGTGGCAATATTAGAGTATAGTTCATATGCTTTGAGGCTATGATGAGCCACATGCTTTTAGCTACAATTATTGTATTCTTTTCCATATTTTATGTATTATTTTTACTTTATGTTTATAAGTGTATTGCCTGCATGTATGGTAACTACACCCATGTTGTGCAATGCCATGCAGCTTAGACGAGGGTGTCAATTCCTTTGTAATTGGATTCTTAAATGGTTGTTAGCTATGATGTGGGTGCTAAGAATTGAACCCAGTGCTCTTAACTGCTGAGTCAACTCTCCAAGTGTCCATGTTTTTGTGTCTCTGTGTTTTCTGACAGCACAATAAAAATGTATGCACAAATGTCACCAGTCTTCATATCAGGTAGAAATAAAATGTTTATGTATTTTTAAATTACACTCTATAAAGATTATCCATCATTATTGTCAATAAAGAAGTCAGGGGCTGGAGAGATGGATCAGCAGTTAAAAGCACTAGCTTCTGGGGGGAGAGGTGGGAGAGGGACACGGGTGTATATTCGATTAACGCATATATAATTGATGTGAGTTCAACTAGTACCCAGTTTTGCCTAGACACTGTCTACAGGAAACATGGTGTCTTAAGACTTAGTAAAAGTAAATATGTGTATATTAAACAACATTGGTTTACAGACTCTGATAAAAACGGTAATGCATCTGAGTTAAATGGAGATAAAAATCGCTGTTGTCCGCATTTGTTTTACATAAAATGTGTAGAGCAATAACTTTGGGATTGGCACACACAAATGTTTTCCTTAATTTCTGTGCTGTACAGTATCACCTTGTAGCATTCTCTTTAAGATGATTTAACGTAAAAATTAAATTTGCTTCCCAAGTTAATCATATATAGTCACCCAAAACAACAAGAGTGAATTTGAGGAAATTTGTGCCTTGATTTCACCCTATAGTTACGTATATTACAACTGTCTTCTGGAGATTCATGGGTTAAAAAAGGGGGGGGGGATACAGATAGACATGAAACCTTTTTGTCAAAAACCTTGCAATTCAAATCCTAAAACTAACTATGGGAAAAGATTTGTGGGTCCCAACAAGACAAAATGTCACCAACTTAATGGCTGAGAAAGAAAAGATACAGCTTTGCATTGAGTAGGATGTACCAGAAAGTGCCAACTGAAAGGATGACCTATCTGAACATTAAAAGGAAGAAAAGCCTCAGATTGCTATAAACACCGAACCCCTCTGTGGATCCTACTTGTAACAACTATTTATAATGAGTCCTAATGAAACTTACCTTATAGGTGCCACAAGGTTTTGATATGAGAGACTTTCTTGCCTCCCCCTCCCATAGAAAAAGGAGAAATATGATGATGATGAGGTCGCTCTCCAACTGTAAATTGGAGACAACTATTATAGAGGTAATCTCTTATAAAACCGGTAAAACTGCCTTCTTTAATTGACTAATAGGCATAAGAACTGTGAAAAGGATTATTCTCTGTTCAGAACCTAATATAATACTAAAGTCCTTAAGCTATGCACTTAAGCAAAATATATTAATACAGGAGCTCTGACATCAGCAATGGATTATTCTACCAGGGAGATGTTGGCCAGGGGATCCAAGGCCCCACAAAAGGTAAAGGATCCTTGCCTCTAAACTGGGATACCTGCAAGAAGAGAGGCGATAAAGCCCTGCTGCCGAAGACCTGACATTAACATGGGAAAGATGTATTGAGACCACACATGCAAGTATACACATGGCCTCTGGAATACCAGAGAGTGTTACCAAAGGCCACTCAACCAATAAAGCAAATACGGGTCTCCCTGTGTCAAGCAAGACTCCATCATCAGCACCAGCTACACCCTGCCTGCCTGGAAATATTATGCAGCAGAGGCAGCCATATTCCTGTATATCCCAAACCTAATTGGCTATTGGCTCTCTCCTTGGAGGAATAACCCATGGCTGATGCCACAAGCTTACAGCCTCTATAGGTTAGGAGATGTTATAAGCCACAGTAAGACCCTGTCATATTAAACAGGAAAAAATGTAATTCATGGATTAACATATCATCCAAACATATGTGTCTACACCAAAGTAACCAACTATAACTATTAGTGCTCTTTAAATACCTATATATCTAACTGCTTGTGCTTCATTACTAGGATCAAATGGTTATTCCTGGACAAACTGTCAGCCCCTGAAAGGAAACAGCCAGAACTGACCAGAGTCCAAGTCAACAGCTCCAGAGAGAGTGGACTGTTTTGCTTCTCATCCACCTGTGCCCCTTTCCTAAGCCTAGGGAACAATCTGCGGAAGAGGGGGCATAGTAGAATGTAAGGGCCGCGATTGGGGTGAATGGTGAAACTACAGCAATGTAGTCTGGACACTCATTTGATCAACTTGATTGAACATACAACCCCGCACCCCCTGCTGGATGGTGGGGCTGTGGGGGTTTGGGTACAACAGCCTGCAAATTGGTTTCATATGAAGGATGCTTGTACTCATGGATCATCACTTATAACTAAAAAATGGAAAAAAAAACAGAGAAAAATGCAGGACAGTTATGGCAAAATGCATGATCTGGGATGGGGTGGGGGTAGGGGGGAAGGGAAAGGGAAATATGCCTGATCTGAATTGGAAAATGATGTATGAAATGTACAAATCACCAATAAAAAACAAAAAGAAAAAAAAAAAAAGCACTAGCTTCTCTGCAGTGGATGTCAGTTCAATTCCCAGCACCCACATGGAGGTTAACGACTGTTTGTACCTCCAGGTCCAAGGGATCTAACATCTTCTTCTGACTTCTGTGGGTATTGCACAACACAGGTGCACTTACACACATTCAGGCAATAAAGTCATGCACATAAATTAAAAATAATAGATAAAAGATTATTTTAATCATAATCTAATAAAAATACAGTCTAGAAAAAAATACTCAGTTTTCCAGAATATAGTATTATGGATAACTTTATTGATAAAATCTACAATATGTGGAGCTGAAGAGGTGGCTCAACAGTTAAGAACACTGGCTACTCGTGCAGGTTCAATTCACCCACATGACAGCTAACAACCATCCATAACTCTACTTCTGGAGATCACATACCCTCTTCTGATCTCCATGGGCATTGCATAACATAGGTCCACTTACATATATGCAAACAATACACCCATACATAAAATTAAAGTAATAAATAAAATAAAATAAGTTTCTTAAAAATGCACTATATTTTAATTCCCTAATAAATCATTGTGTAGTGTAAGTAATTTTGCAGCAAAACTATTTACATTATAATATCAAGGAAAAAAAATCAAAGGAAAATACAAAAATTTTAAACAGTGAAACTATATGAACTCTTATTCCTCCTCCTGTGCACTTGAAACAAGTAAGCTAACCTCTTCAGGCCTCAATATATGCCTATAACTGGAGGAAAATAAAAAAAATATAAAAAATTATAAAAAAAAGAGAGAAAGTAAAGAAAGTTTAGATTAAGGAGAAAATTTTTGAGCAAATATGTGGGGTAGAATAACCAAAATGAAATGGCTTTGTGTAGAAACCTGAGGTAGTCTTCCAGTGCTTTTCTGCTTCTCTATGCCTCTCTCTGTACATGCAAGGTACAGGAGAGGAGTGTGTATGTGTGGATTAATACTTACTAAGAATAAGTGTTTCTTGGCTCTGTGAAGCAGGCAGTGGTTCTAACCTTATATAACTTATAGAGAATTACCTGACGGTGTTAGGCATTTTGACAAGTGAGCTGTGCAGCTACACATCCCAGTTACCAGCACATGTTATAAACATACAAAGAATTTTTCCACATTCAATCAAATTTCCATGAATTATGGAGAGCAAATTGATATAAATTGTATTTCTGGCTTTTTCAAATACAATAAGAAATTCTAATGAATACATGCCACAGAGGTTCACAATATGATAAGTGTTTCCAGGAAGAATTTGCTCCATAAGAGGGCACTAACGGCAATGCATTTTGGAGTTCAACAATTCTCTTATGTGGCTAATTCTACTAAATTTAATAATCATTATTATATATTACTCAAACAAAAGCCAATCAAATTCCATTACCTAATTCCCCAAAGTGCCTGAACTACATTTGTAAGCGGTAGGCCTCTAATTGTTTTTCTTTAATTTGCTTATGATATAAGATAAATATATATTTCTTAATTTCAGAGAAAATGGAAGTTTCATATTACAGATGGTATGGATGAAGACAGATATTGAGAGAAGAAAGAAAGTAGTCTAAAAGTGTATAAGACTGAGGAATAAGAAGGATAAAGTGAAAAATCTGAATCTTGGATGTCTGATTACAGAGAACACTTATGGGAAAAAAATCAGGCTTAATATTCTAGGTTTCATAATAGAAATTCATTATAATATAAAATCTTAGATTTATCCATGAAATATCATAAAGACTTAGAAATGAGGCAAAGCAAAAAACGTGTGGGTTACCACAGACATCTGATGCTAACACATGTCATTTAGCCATTTCTGCTATTGAATGTTCAATGTAATGACTGAGTTCCAGTTGTGTATTATATGTGTCACTGAAATAAATCCTGCATTGCACTATGCTTATAGCCATCAGTTCCATCTTCCAGCTGTACATTTTTTCAAGATTTTTCTCAGTCAGCAATCTACAGATCCAAATTCCTTCTATAAGTTATTGATCTCTCCTTGTCCTATCATTTGAGAGTGGCTCATCTTCTTGCCTCTCTTCAGTTATGATCACAACAGTTGCTCTTTCACTGCCATCTTCAGAATGCAGGTATCAAGGCATGATCTACAGATACATCCAAACTCAAGGTTTATCACTCTAACTGACATCCATTTTGCAATTACACTAGCTAAACAAGATAAAACTTATTTCAACGAGGCCTATCTCTGAATCTGTGTGCCATTTATCTGTTATAGACTAGCATCCACATGTTTTGGCATTGCATTTTACATGCATAACACTGGCTACTCATCAGATGCAATGCATTTGAAACAAGGCCTGTGGGATGTTCTTCATCATGGCAGGTAATCAAGCTAATAAAAATTATTTTAGAAATGAGAACGTTAAGGGAACCTAACCTTAGTGTGTTCCACTGTTCTTCTCATAAGACAGTTTTATTGTCTTATCCAGTGGAGAGTAAAAATATGATGCAATGAGCTTGTCAATGAAAGCATGCTGAATTTATTTTATTTTATTTTATTTTATTTTCGTATGTGTATGAATGTACTGTCTGCACGTAGGTCTGTGCACCCATGTCGTGCAGTGCCGCGGAGGTCAGAAGAGGGTGTTGGATTCCCTGGAACTGGAGCTAAAGACGGATTTCAGCTGCCACGTGGGTGCTGGGGATAGAACCCGGGTCCTCTGCAAGAGCAGTTGGCGCTCTTAACAGCTAGGTCATCTCTCCAGCCCCAAGAAGCATGCTGTATTTTTAAGGCTTTCTTTCTTAATGGAACTGGGAAAAGAAGCTTCATTCAAATGTGATTGTGGCCAACATTTTGTGAACAATATAGCCATGATGTCAGCTTGGTTAAAATCCATTTACTTGCTGCAAATGAACACAGATTAATTCAAGAGAGAGAGAGAGAGATGTCATATCTTCAACACCATTAGTATATAAGATATATCAAATATATGTAAATATATAATAGATAAATACATATGTGTATATATATTAGATGAAGAAAGGGATTTATTTTTTCCTTTTTTAAATATATATTTTGTACAAGATTATCAAATCTAGACCCGAATCCCTCATCCTATCCTCCACCCCACTAGAGCTCATGTATTCTGCCAAACATGCTTTTCATCTGTTTCTCAGTCTGGGGATAAATTTTGCTTACACATACAAACCACAGTCCATTTTTGAGGAAGTCAAGGTAAGAGCTCATTTAGGAGCTTGCTGCTGAAACTGTAGAGGAATTTGGTTTGCTGGCTTGGCCCTTGGTTAACTCATAGGGGGCTTCTTAGCTAGCTATTTTTTCCAGCCCAAGACCCCTTCTAGAGATTTGTACCACCCACAGAAAAATGGTGCCTCGTATATGAAATAATAATCAAGATAATCTCCCATAGACATCTCGATAAGTCAGTCTGATCAAGGTAATTACTCTAACTTGGCTTTTCTCTCAGGTGACTCTAGGCTATGTCAAGTTAATAACTAAAGCCTAACTAGGATAGCTAGTGATGTAAATCAGTAGAACAGTTGTTTATTGTGTGAAATGCTCTGGGTTTGCAATACCCAGGACTACACATACACACACAAACACACACACACACACACACACACACACACACCTGCAAGAGAGAGAGAGAGAGAGAGAGAGAGAGAGAGAGAGAGAATAAAAGCAACCCTAAATAGATTCAGTTATTTAACAAAAAGTAAAAACAATGTGACTGTTAAAGACAGAGCTCATTTCTTCAAAAGTATAGAAAATATATTTTTTTAGCTTGTGGTTTCCTTCAAACATTTATAGCTTGGTGAAACAGCCACAATAGTAAAGGAATAGGCAGCATGCTAACATACAACAAAGGACATTCAAACCGGTCTGGCCATGGATGAAAACCTATACTAAAATCATGTCATCTGAAAATAAACTGTATGTTATTTCCAAATAAGAAAAAGATTTAGGCAGTTTTGTTTCTGTATATACATCTCGTATGTATGTCTTATGTAGAAAGTAAATATATAAACAAGTTCAAATTGTGAGAAGGGGAAACTTTTATGAAGAAAGTTTTATTTATTATTTTTATTTTATGTGTATAGGTGTATTTATTGTCTGCATGTGTGTAAATCCACCCATGTTGTGCAGTGCCTGCAGAGGCCAGAAGAGGGGTCAGATTCCCTGGAACTGGGGTTAATGTATGTACCATGAGAGTGTTAGAAACTGAACCCAGTTCCTCTACAAGAGCAGCCAGTGCTCCTAACTGATAATCCATATCTCCAGCCACAGAAAGGAAACGTTTCTATTTGTGAGAAAAAGAAGAGAGCCATGCCTAGATGATTAAGGGTCATGAGTGTACTGTGGCAAGAATCACCACATTCCTTAAGGTGAAGGGATCCATAAATAATTTTAAACAAGTGAGAAATATAATCAGATATTTAAACTTACTTTTTGTTGCCTATGCATTTATTTTGATTTAACTTTTACATTTTATTTATTTATTTTTTATTTATTTTTTTTTTTGTTTTGTTTTTTTAATTAATTTTTATTGATGCTTTGTGCATTTCATACATTTTTTCCAATTCAGTTCAGGCTTATTTCCCTTTCCCTCCCCCCCGACTCACCACCACGAACAATCCGAGATCAGTGCAATATAAACTAGAAACTACCATACAAACAATCGATACAACTGCATCTTCTCTCTCCCAGTTACTAACATCTTTACTATCATATCAAACTCTATACCGCTAAAAACTACAAGTGACTCACAAACGTCCACACCAATACGAAACACAAACGTAACAGCATCCTTCATGCAAAAACCTATCTGCAGGCTATAGCTATGCTCGTCAGCCACCAAATCCAGCACGACATCACAGCACCCCCACTCACCAACATATAACAATCAAGAACTGCCAACAGACGCGGCAAACCTAAACCAAAGGTCTGAGACAGACATGAGCTCTGTTGTTACAACTCACAGACACCCGCTCTGGATAACAACAGATCGACAGTGATCCCACAGAGCTACCATTGCCAATGACCCAAACATTCAAAGGTCTTCCACCACTTTCACACCACCCACCACCTCGCTCAGACCACTATCATGACATCTTCCTACCTACAGCCCCCTCTTCCCGAGGCAGGTTGTTCCCTACCGCTTACGCCAACCCACAGCAGAAGCCACGCACCCCACACTACGAATCGAACTAACAATAACACTCAACAACCCATCAGCAACAACCACAATTACCACCATCAACAAGGCCATACACAAAAACGCCGCACACCAGAGGTCGTGTTAGAGAGGCGTTACACCACACAAGTTTCCACTCTCTCTGGAGCTGTTGACTTGGACTCCTGGTCAATTTCTGGCTGTTTCCTTTCATGGGCTCACAGTCTTGTCCAGGAATAACCTTTCCGATCCTACTAATGAAGAAAAGCAATTAGATATATAGGTATTTAAGCAGCACATAATAGTTACTGTAGGTTACTTTGCATAGACAATGTGGATATGTTAATCCATGAATTACAATTTTTCCCCCCTGTTCAAATATTGACAGGGTCTTACTGTGGTATATAACATCTAACCTGTAGAGGCATGTAAGCTTGTGGCATCAGCCATGGGTTATTTCTCCAAGGGGAGAGCCAATAGCCAATTTAGATTTGGGATATACGAGGCCATGGCTGCCTCTGCTGCACAGTATTTCCAGGCAGGTGAGGTGTATTCGGTGTTGACGGTGGAGTCTTGCTTGACTCAAGGAGAGACCATATTTGCTTTATTGGTTTAGTGGCCTTTGGTAACATTTTCTGGGTTCCAGAGGCCATTTGTACACTTGCATGTGTGGTCTCAATACATCCCGTCCCATGTTAACGTCAGGTCTTCGGCAGCAGGGTCTTATTGCCTCTCCTCCTGTAGGTATCCCAACTTAGAGCAAGGAGCCCTTACCTTTGTGGGGCCTTGGATCCCCTGGGCCAACATCCACCTGGATAGAACAATCCATTGCTGATGTCAGAGCTCCTGTATTAATATATTTTGCCTGAGTGCATAGCCCTAGGACTTTAGTATTATATTTGGTTCTGAACAGAGAGTAATCCCTTCCACAGTTCCCATGTCTAGTAGTCAATTAAAGAAAGCAGTTTTACCGAACCGTTTTATAAGAGCATCACCTCTACAATAGTTTCTCCAATTTACAGTTGGGGAACGATCCTCATATGTCATATTTCTCCTTGTTCTATTGGGTGGGAAGGCAAGAGAGTCTCTCTATCAGAACCTTTGTGCCCTAGAAGGTAAGTTTCTTAGGACTCAATTATTAACTATTGTTACATGTAGGATCCACAGAGGGGTTCGATGTTTATGGCAATCTGAGGCTTTTCTTCCTTTGAATGTTCAGACGGGTCGCCTTTCGTTGCCACTTTTTTGGTACATCCTACTCAATGCAAACCTGTATCTTTTCTTTCTCAGCCGTTGTAAGTTGGTGACGTTTTGTCCTGTTGGAACAAACAAATCTTTTTCCATTAGTTTAGTTTTAAGATTTGAATTGGCAGGGGTTTTTGATAAAAGGTTTCATGTCTTTCTGTATCCACCCCCCCCCTTTTTTTTTTTAGCGTATGAGGTCTCCAGAAGATAGTTGTATATACATGACATAGGGTGGAGTCAAGGCAAGATTCATCAAATTCACCCATGTTGTTTTGGGTGACTATATTGATTAACTTGGGAAGCAAACTTTATTTTTACGTTAATCATCTTTTAAGAGAATGCTACAGGTGATACTGTACACAAACAGAGAAATTATGTAGAGACATTTCATGTGTCAATTCCCCAAAGTTCTTGCTCTACCAGATTTTATTGAAAGGCAAATGTTGGGCACAGCGGAATGTATATCTCTCCATTATATCAGAGGCATTACCATTTTTATTCAGATTCGGGGTAAACCAATGTTGTTCTAATATACACATTTTTTTTTTTTTTACCATTTGTTTAAAACACCATGTGTCCTGTAGACAGTGTCTAGGCAAAACGTGGTTACTTGCTTGAGCTCACGTTCAATTAAATAGCCTTAATCCGAATACATACACCCGTGTCCCTCTCCCACCATCCCCCCCTTTCCAATTCACCATTATCATTAGTTTTCTGATGCAGTCTTCTGTTGTTTATCCTTTATATGCCTCCTCTCCATGAGAAATATTTATATTCTGGGTTGTTGGTACTAGCTTCCACATATGAGGACAACCATTTGTCGTTTGTTTTTTCTGGACTGTTACCTTACCACTAACATAATGTCTTCCAGCTCCATCATTACCTCAAAATTTCATTATGTTGTCCCTCTTTACTGCTGCATAGTATTCCATTGTTACATGTACCACATTTTCTCTATCCACTCGTCAGTTGAAGGGCACCTGGGCTGGTTCAACAGCTTTTTTGCTATTGTGAAAAGAGCTGCAATAAACATACTGTGCATGTATCTTTTGCAGTAAGTTGTGTCTTGTGGGATTATATACCCAAGGAGTGGTATGACTTGGGTCAAATGGAAGGCTCATTTTTGAGTCTTTCATAAGGTTCTCCACACTGCTTTCCATAGTGGCTGTACAAAATTACATTCCCACCAGCAATGGATGAGTGTTCCCCTTTCCCACAACCCTCTCCAGCACTTGGTGTCATTCAATGTTCCTGATCCTAGCCAGTCTTATTGAGTAAGGTGTATCTCAGGTGGTTTTAATTGCATTTCCTAATTATCAGAGATGTTGAACACTTCTTAAGATGTTTCTCGACATCTCTAACTCCTCTGTTGAAGTCTCTATTCAGATCTTTGCTCCATCTTTTTGAATGATTCATTTTTTTCTTTCTTCTTTTGTTTTTGAGTAGCTTGTATACTCTGGAAATTAAATGCTTTGTCAGATGTATCTGCTGTGAAGGTTTTCCTCCCACTCTGTGGGTCTTTCTCTTAACTTCCTTTATTGCTTCCTTTATGTACAGAAATGCTTTTGAGTTTAATGAGGTCCCATTTGTCAATTGTCGATCTTATTTTTGTGCAGCTGCTGTCTGTTTAGGAACGTCTTTTCCTACACCTATGTCTTGTAGTCTGCTGGCCAAGCTTCTCTCTATCACCTCCAGAGTTTTTGGGGGTTTCACGTTGAGGTCTTTGGTCCATCTGGGGAGTTGACCTTTGTACAGAAGGTAGAGAGGTTAGGGGTTTAATTTTTCATTCTTCTACAAGTGGTGATCCAGTTTTGCCAGCACCACTTGTACTGAAGATGCTGTCTTTCTTCCATTGTGTCTTCTTGGCCCCCTTGTCAAATATGATGGGTGGCTGAAATTGTATGACTCAGGTTTGGATCTTCAGTTTTATCCATTGGTCAACTGGTCTGTTTTTGTGCCAGACCCAGGCTGTTTTTTATGACTATAGCCTTATAGTATATTTTGATGTCTGGATAGCGATCCCCCCTGTATTGCTTCTTTTCACTCAGGGTTGCTTTGGCTATTCGCGGTCTTTTGTTTTTCCAAATGAAATGAGGATTTTTTTTTCCAGGCGTGAAGAAGACTCTTGGGATTTTTGATTGGGATGCATTATATATTGTACAAGAGTTTGGGTAGGATGGACATTTTTACTATATTTATTTTCCCAATCCATGAGCATGGGAGGTTTGTCCATCTTCTGATGTCTTCCTCAATTTCCTTTTCTTCCAGGGGTTAAAATTTTTGTTGTAGAGATCCTTGGTGTCTTTGTTAGGTGTTTGTCCTAGGTATTTTATTGTTTTTGGCAGGCTATTGTGAGTTGGGAAGGTCTCCTTGTAGTTCTCTTCAATTGCTTGTTGTTGGTGTAAAGAAGGCTACTGATCTTTTCTAGGTTTATTTGTATCCTGCCACTTTACCAAAGTCTCTTAATCGTTTCTAGGAGTTTTCTGGTGGGAGGTTCTTAGCATCCCTTAGGTAGACAACATATCACAGCAAAAAGAGGATAGCTTGACTTCCTCTTTCTCCAATTAGAACTCCTTAATTTCCTTTTCTTGCCTTATTGCCCTAGCGAGGTTTAAGCACTATATTGAAAAGAGGAGTGGTGACAGGGGAGCCCTTGCCGAGTTCCTACCTTTTTTATGCTGTCTTCATTTTCCCCATTTAGGATGATATTGGCTGTGGTTTTTGTATATGCTTGATTTACATTGAGGAATGACCCTCCAGACCAATCCCTCCAGGACTTTTAAACATGAAAGGGTGCTGGATTTTGTCAAAGGCTTTTCTCCGCATCTAGTGAGATGATGGCGTGGTTTTTGTCCTTCAGTCCATTGATATGTTTGATGAGTTTATATTTTTGTATGTTGAACCAATCCCTGCATTTGTCTGGTATGAATCCAACTTGGTCATGGGGATGATTTTCTTAGATGTGTTGCGTATGCCGATTTGCCCAGAATCCTGTTAGAATTTTGGCATCTGGTTCGTAGGAGAGTCTATAGTTCTCCTTTTTGGTTGTATCTTTCCTGTTTGGTTTCGGGTTAGTAGCGTAATGCTGGGCTTCATAGAAGGAATTTGGGAGAAGTCCCTCCATTTGTATCCTTCTAAACAATAAGTAAGTAATGGTTGTAAGTCTCTTTACGAAATATTTTATAGAATTCTGCCGTGAAATCCATCCGGGCCTGGGCATTTTTGGTTGGGAGGCTACTTATTACATCTTCGATTTTCTTTGCTTACTATTGGTCTGTTTTAGCTTCGATCTTTCTTTCGTTGAGCTTTGGTGATTCCCAGGATTCAGATATTCATTCATTTTCTTCTAGGTTTTCAAACTTAGTTAGTATATATAAGTTTTTGAATTAGTCCGTATGATTGTCTGGATCTTTTTCATTTCTTTGTGATATTATCCCCTTTCATCACAGATTCTATGCATTTGGGTTGTTCCCTCTTTCTTTTGGTTAACTGGCTAGAGGTCTGCTCCTTTTTGTTTTATTCTCTCAAAGAACACAACTTTTGGATTCAGTGATTTTTGTATGGTTTTCTTTGTTTCTATTTCATTGATCTCTGCTCTGATTTTTTGTTATTTCTTCTTGTCTTGCTCCGTTTAGGGTTCATTTGTGTGTTTTGTTCTCAATATTTTTTGTCTCAGTGTTAGATCGTTCACTTGTGCTCGTTTCTGGTTTTTAATGTGGGCACTTAGAGCTATATATTTCCCTCTTGAGGATTGCTTTAAGAGTGTCCCTAGATTTTGCTGTGTTGTTGTTTTATCATTGTCATTCAGCTTTCCAGGAATGTTTTTATTTCTTTTTTTTTCTTCCTGACCCACTCATTATTCAGGAGAGTGTTGTTTAGTCTCCATGTGTTCCTGTAGGTTGTTGGGTTTATTCTGGTTTTGATATCGAGTTTTATTGCACTGTGGTCTGATAGAATGCATGAGATTATTTTCAATCTTTTATATTTGTTGAGTTTTTCCCTGTGTCCCAGATATGATCTATTTTGGAGAATGTTCCTCTGAGGTGCTGAGGAAGAAGTGTATTCTCTTGGTGTTTGGGTGGAAAATTCGTAGATGTCTGTGAGGGTCCATTTGGTGTATTGGTGTCATTTAGTTCAGATGTCTCTCTGTTTATCTCTTTGTCCTGTGTGATCTGTCTAGAGGACTAATGGGGTATTGAGTCCCCTAGTATTAGTGTGCTGGGGTTAATCTGCGTGCCTTGTGATCCTGAAGAATTGTCTTTATAAAGTTTGGGTGCACCAGATTTGTGCATATATATTTATATTGTGAATCTTCATCGTCAATTGTTCCTTTAATAAGATGTAATGGCCCTCTTTGTCTCTTTTGATTTCTTTTGCTTTGAAGTCATTTTGTCTGATATTAGAATAGCCACACCCGCTTCTTTTTTGGTACCCATTTGCTTGGATACTTTCTTCCACCCTTCACCTTAAGTTTGGTGCTCATACTCTTGAAAATGAGATGGGTTTTCTTGTAGACAGCATATAGTGGTTTTGTTTCCTAATCCATTCTCCCAGTCTATGCCTTTTGATTTGGGAGTTTAGCCCATTAATAATTAGGTTAAATTGAAAGATGGATGTTGCTTTCTTCACTTTATATCCATTTGGACTTCTGCCTTTGATTTTGCTCCTATGGTTATGTTTTTGTTAGTTTCTTTTCCTAGGTGTTGAGGATGTTTGCTCCTCTCTTCTGCCCTTTGAATTGCTTCAAGTATTTTATGAAGAGTTGGTTTTCCAGACATGTATTCCATCATCTTGTTTATGTCATGGAAGATTTTCTCTCTCCTTCAAGTATAGTCGACATTTTTGCTGGGTAAAGTATCTGGTTGCATCTATAGTCCCTTACACAGGGAATGCTTTGTCCATGTTCTTCTTGCTTTCATGGTTTGAGGCGAGAAGTCAGTTGTAATTTGATGGGTTCCCTTTTGTTTGACTTGTTTTTCTTTTGTGGCCTCAGAATTTTGTCTTTTGTTTGGGCATCTAGCATTTTAACTATGATATGGCGTGGGGTGTTTCTTTCTCTGATCTTGTCTATTGGGGTCCTAGTGCTCTTGTATTTGTTGGGCTTGTCTATTTTTGTTGGGAAATTTTCATCTATTATTCTGTGAAGATCTGATCAATATATTGCTCTTGAGATTCTCGTCTCCTTCCTCTATCCTATGATGCGGAGGTTTGGTCTTTTCATAGTGTTCCATATTCCCTGGTTGTCCAGTTTGTGTTATTTTTTAAATTTTTCATAATCTTTATTTGAGGCTTTTTAATTGCTCTTGTTATCTTCCAGTCTGATATTCTTTGTTCTGCTTCCTCCATTCTACTTCTGAGGCTTTTTCCTTTTCTTCTCTTGATTCACTGAGTGTTCTAATTCCTTTTTGTTTCCTCCTGTGTTTTCTTTAGTACCTCCATTTCCTTTTTGGCTTCTAATACTCTTCCTTTGTGCTTCTCAATCTCTTCTTGCGTGCTCCTTTCTCTTTGGTTGGCTTCCTTTTTCGAGTGTTTCTAACTTCCATTCGGAGTTTTGTTTTTTTCTCCCTCTAGTTCTTTCTGGAGTTTGTCATTCTGTTCTTTAGTTCTTTCCGAAAGTTTGTCATTGTATCCCTCTAGTCCTTTTTGAGTTTTTCATTCTCTTTCTTTAGTTCCATGACTTCTTCTTTATTTTCTTTAATTTCTCTGCGAGTATGTCTGATTATTCGTCTAAGCTCTGTTCCTTGGGTCTCCTCCAAGGGGATCCCCATTGGTGCTATCTCCTCCAGGTTTCATGGTGTGAGGGCCTGGTGTGGGAGTATCGCTGTTGCCTTCTCATGTGTCCTTCGTTTTGTCCTATGGCATATGGATTTCTCTCCCTTTTTGTGTTTCAATGTCACAAAGACTTCTTCCTATATTTAGTGGATGGTTTTGCTTGCCTCCTTCCGATGCTTTTTTTTTTTTTTTGTTTTTTATGTGTAGTGACTTGGCTAGGATTTCAGGTTCTTCAGTTTGTGTATATATTGGATTTTTGGAAGCCTAAGTTAGTCTTTTCTCTTTCTGTTCTGAAGGTTCTCCAAAAGGATGACCACTTGTGGATTCTTAGCAATTCACTTGGCGCAGGCTGCGGGGGGGGGGGGGGTGGAGTTATTGTGTGCCTGATCTAGCCGCGCGCCCCGGTCCCTCTGGCCCGGGGACCACCGTATACGTTCACACTACGACGGGTTACACCAGCCCGAGGAACCTCTTCCCAGCTGCCCCCCGCCAGACCCCGCCTAGAGCTGAAGAGCTGTGTTTACCTGGCCTGCTGCGCGTTATGGCGTCTCCCCTGCGACCCCGGTTCCCGCCCACAAGTCCAGCGGGACCAGAAGCAGAGGAAACGCGAGCCCTGCTCACCCACCCGAGCCGGTCCCTCTGGGCCGGGGGACCCCGTAGACGGGTTTCACAGCGACACCTTCTCCCAGCTGCCCCCCGCCAGACCCCGCCTAGAGCTTGTAGAGACGTGTTTACCTTGGCTGGCGCGTTTTATGGCGTCTCTCCCCTGCGACCCCGTAGCAGTTTTCAAAGAACCACCGCCCCCCCCAAAAACAAAAGGTCCATAGCCAGTGGGGACCAGAGCAGAGGGAAACGCGACCCTGCTCACCCGAGCGCGGTCCCTCTGGGCCGGGGACCCCGTAGACGGGTTCACAGCGAGACCCTCTCCCAGCTGCCCCCCGCCAGACCCCGCCTAGAGCTGAGGAGCTGTTTACCTGGCCTGGCGCATTTATTTTTTAATAAATTTTGTATGCCTTGATCATATTGAGAGCCCCTCCCTTATCTAGCACAAAATAACCTCACCTTATCAAATTTCATGCATTCTGTCATACATGTTAAGGCCTATTATGTCAAGTTTGTATCTCCAAATGTCCTTCAGTGTGGGTTCAAGATGGATGGAGCTCAGTTATTCCTTTGATGAAAACCATCTCTCTCTCCCAGTAGTCAATGATTACCACTAGTTCCTCAGCTAAGGTTGGAGTTTCTTACTCCTTTCCCCACTTCTATGCTGGAATTTTGTCTATATACCAATAACAACCAGTCACAGAAAGAGTTCACAGAAACACTCCCACTCAAGAAATAAATATATCTAGAAATAAACCTAACCAAAGACATGAAAGTCCTCTTCAATGGAAACTAATGTTTTTGAAGAAAGCGATCAAGAAAAACACAAGAAGATCTAAATACTTCATTGTTCATGGACTGGTAGGCTTAATATTATGAAAAAGATCAACCTAATAGTACAATTTAAAGATTCAATGCAATCCCAATCAAAATTCCCATGAATTTTTCACAGAAATATAAAAAAATTCCCATTATTCATAGGGAATCCCAAAGACCCTGGATACCTGAAACAATCTTGAGCACAAAGAGCAAATGCTGAGGGGATTGGCATAACTAGATATCAAAAATATACATTCCAGAGTTATCATTATAAAAATAGCGTAGTACTGGCTCAGAACAGATATGGAGATAATGACTAAAACAGCAGAACCAAATGAATGCATATGATTTCAGCCACCTGATATTTGACAAATGTTCCAAGCATATTCAATGAGGAAAGACAGAATCTTCAAAAATGAGGCTAGCAAAACTGGATCTCCATATGTAGAGGAATGAGATTAGACCCCTGTCTACCACCCTGCACAAAAGTCAACTCCAGGTAGATGAAAAACTTCAATATGAAATTGCAGTGATGACATTTTTAGAAGAAAACATTTAGCCAAAATGGGTTACGCTCTTCATCCTGCTTGCAAAATCTCATATTTTCTCTATTTATTATAATTTAGCTATTTTAAAACAGTTTCATACATGTGTGCTATATGCATGTGATTTTCTCTCCTCTTCCAACTCCTCCCATATTCTGACTAACACCTCACTTTGGCACCTCTTCTTTATTGTTTTTACACACACACACATATAAATATATGTATATTATATATGTAATATACTGAGCCCATTTAGTCTGTTCATGTGCACATGTGCTTAGGGTTGACCAGTTGAAATTGGATATCACTAATGCCATCCCTAGAGAAAACTGATTCTCTTTCTCCGAAGCCAATGATTGCTTCAGGTGGAGGTGGGAATTGAAAAACTTCCCCCACCAATGTAGTTGTGTTCACTGGTGTCATCGATATGTAGGCCTTGTTTAGGCAATCACTTTATTGCTTCCGTGT
Source organism: Rhizomys pruinosus (assembly GCA_009823505.1). Taxonomy (NCBI): domain Eukaryota; kingdom Metazoa; phylum Chordata; class Mammalia; order Rodentia; family Spalacidae; genus Rhizomys; species Rhizomys pruinosus. Next base: position 908,393 of record VZQC01001350.1, on the reverse strand, counting down.
ATTTATCAGCAATATTCTGGCCCTCTACTTTTTATAATTGTTCCACATCTTCTGTATTCTTGTTTCCTAGGTGTGAGGGTTGCATTGTACATGTATTAGTTGGGCTGGACCCCCAAGTGACACTTATTCTCTACATTTAGACCAGCATGAAACTCTGTATTAGTCTCAGTCTATTATACCAAGGATACTTCTTTGATGAGGAATGAGAGCTACATTTTTCTGCATATATAGAGGTTAGGGTTAATAATATAATAACAAATTATACTGGTTTAAGAAAATGTCAGTAGTAGGTTCTCTTGTAGAATATTTAAACTCTCCATTAAAGACATGAGGTTTGTTCTATTCTATCAGATATGAATTACCTCCTATTTAACAGGCCATAAGTAAAAGTAAACAGATGTTGGCTACCTCCAAGGTAATAGTGGTGCTGTTGTACATTGGGCATATTTTGGTGATTAGGTCATTGTTAAGATTCATAAATTTTACATCTGGGTAGGACTATTGAACCTTTACATCGTATATCATCTTCTAGTACTATGGGAGTTTGTCCTCAGGTAGGCGACATACTTGTTTGTTCTAACTCAATTCTTCCAAATCCAGTGTCCAAAGTATGTGATGTCTTAAACAATAATATTTTACCTTCAAGTACTGAGAAACAACTGGTGGATGGGCATTAGCCTATATTATTTTAGGAGTCTCTTGAGCTACCTTGAGCAACAATTCAAAGGGAAATTTTCCGTGCCTAGTACTGAGATGTGTATTAGATAGTTTGTGGCTATTATGGGAGCATTATCACATCCTGTGGCTTGGCTCTACTTAAACTGTATAGTATGTATAAACTATATATGTATATATTATAGACATATATATGTACAAAATAGATACATATTATATGTGTATTTTCCTTTATCTTTTAAACATATTTTTAGTATTATTTATCTTTCTTTCTTCCCTGCCCAATGCGGCAACCCTTTTTCCCCTCTCCACAGACTCCCATTTTCCCTTAATAATACCCACGTCTTACTACCCTCCTCAGTATGACTCCTCCTCCCTCATGTTCATTTATATATTTTTAGGTTTTGTTTGTACTATATATCCAAAGGATCTGGAGCTAAGATCCACAAATAAGTGATAACTGTAGGGTTTGCTTTCTAGGTATGGGTTACCTCTCTCAGTATAATTGTTCCTGTTCCATGATTTAACCTGCAAAATTCATTATATTTATTGTCACAACTGATAGGGTTCCATTTTCTATATGTATCACATTTTCACCTCCATTCATTAGTAAAGGGCACATAAGTTGTTACATTAATTTCTCCCTGGGAGTCCGCAATGCTTCATTTCATTTTGTTATATGATAGAGTTAGTGCAGTTTTAATGTATTATGATAGCTTCTTCTACCACCATAACACTTGTGCATTGGCTAGTGAAATAGTAAAATATTTTAGCAGCTTGTAGTTATTCCTAAGCATCAGCCAATTATTTGCCAATAAGACTAGTCTATTTTTTAATCTCATAACCAGTTTTTTTCACTTTCAATTTTGATAAATGTCTTGTAGTAAATAAATACTTCATGTCTGTAAAACAAATCTAGAGGAACTCAGGTATGGAATACAAATTTAAAAAATACTTCTGAATATCTTGTTGTATTCTTCACATCTTGAGCACAGGCCAGCTTTTTCCCTTAGCATCCTAGCCTGCTGGACTACCTTACTGGCCCATATCTGTTCACTGTGTCCTGAGCAGCTGTGGTCACACCAGTTCAAATTTCCAGTCTGAGTAGTTAGACCCTTCACAGAAGGTTTTCATCCTCACCTCATCCTTGGACTCCTGAGATCAGTTTTCTATCCTGGCTCTCCCACCTTCTACCTTGCCTTAGATTCCAGAGATGAGCCTTCTTCCCCACCTTGGGTACAGACCTGCTTTGGTTTTGGCACCCCAGTTCTCCAGAATATGTTTTAGCCTGGAGGTGCCCACTGTGTCCTGTTTATCCCAACTCAATTTTACAGCAGAGCTTTTTGGGCTCTTCATGGTATGTCTTCACCCCAGCCTTCTGTGGGATGTCTAAGACCAGTCTCCTTCCTGGGAAAGTATGTTCCCACCCACCACATCTTGATCTATCTATAGCCTGAACAACTCTGAATTTCCCCACCCTGACTCCCTGTTCTCCTGCTAGCCTTGGACACAGGCTCACTTTTCCTGTTAGCAGCCCAGATACGTGCCAACTCTCTTAGCTCCCTGTGAAAGTATGCTCTCCATATCCTAATGTTTCCATCCCCTACATCTGGACAATCTGAAACTCCTCTCACTACTGAAGGCCTATGCTTTACCCTGCACTTTAGTAAAGGCCAAGACCTTTGCAGACTGCCTGAGAATACCTGGATCAAGCCTGTACCTTGCACACTTCCCAAATTGAGCTGTGTCTGCTGACTAGTAGGGGCTCAGACCTTAGAAGGAAGACTAAGAGTATATAATTGGCCCCTGACTGGGCCCTCTGGGTAAACTCATGAGTACCTGGACTTGAGCTATCTTGTCCCTCCAATATATAATCAAAAGAAAGACCCTGAACCCTAGACCAACCAGTGTAGACAGAGGCAAGCCACCTGTAGTTGCATTGTCTTAAATTGCCTGCCCCCTAGGTGAGAACAGCTCATGATATACTTTGTTATACAAGCTCAAAATACTGAGCTTGTTATGTTTACCGAACATGATGGAGGAGGTCTGGGATTGGCAGTGGGAGATGACATTATTTTGGCTATATAAGTGATGCACTCTATACAATAAAGTGGATTCTTCATTGCCACCACATGAGAGTGCCCTTCTGTTAGTTGAGGAGCAAATTAAGTGCTGGCTAGTTGTAGATCCATCAGATCCACAATGGGGGTTCAGCTAGTTCAATCGCTTAAGGGGGCATCCCTCCTTTAAGGAGAATCAATCATTTAGCTTGAGTGAGAGTTACATAGCAAGGGTCTTGAGCAAGGAGTGACCAACTCTTAGACAGGGTTCAGCTAACAGCATGAGGCCTGTGAAGTCACCATCTTCACAACCCATGGACTCCAAAATAACTGTAGTCATCAGCTGCTGTTGAAAAGTCACCAGCCTTTAGGAATACCTATCAGCTTTTTTGGCCATCTTAATCAATAAACAGGGTGGGTCAACACCTCCCTTTCTTTGGTGGCAGCCCACACAAACTAGCTTTTTATACTGGACAATAATGATGGTACATCACATATACAAAAGGACTCAGACTTCAAATCAACAAAGGAAGGTTTGAGTTTCAAACATGAATCATAAACAACAAAAGAAATCCACATGTCAAAATGACAGTGGAAAATAAGAATATTAAAAACCCAAATAAGATGTCCCCATCAAATGCCACTAGTACTACAAAAGATTTGACAATGAGAACCCTCTAGAAATATGCCAGGACACAGAATTTAAAAGAACAGTTATAAATATGAACAAATAATTCAACAAATTTAAAGAACACACAAACAATATAATCAATGAACTAAGGGAAGATAAGGATAAAATTGTGACCAGATTCAAATAATAGATAGAAATACTGAAGAAAACTCGGGCTGAAAAGAAGAATGAAGTGAAAAACATCAATAACCAAAAGTGAAACACCAGGAGAAAGCCTCACCAATAGAATGAGTGAAATGGGAAACAAAATATCAAGCTAGATGATAAAGTTGAACAATTGGACCACTCAAGCAAAGATTATGGAAAATTAAACACACATACACACACACACAGAGGAATGGGATATATAGGAAATGTGGGATACGATGAAAAGACGTAATTTGCACATCGTAAGTATAGAGGAAGGAGAAGAATTTCAGGATAATGGTATTGACCAGAAGAAAATTTTTTCAAATTAAGGAAAGACATGTCCATACACATACAAGAACCCATAGAACACCAAATAGACAGGACCAGAAAAGAAATTCCATATAGCATATCATAGTAAAAACAATAAATGTGCATAACAAAAAGAGACTACTGAAATCTGCAAGAGAAAAACAAGTCACATACAAAGGAAAATCCAAAGGAATTGCAGCTGACTTTTTAATGCAAAGTATGAACGTCAGGAAAGCCTGGACCAAAGTATTCCTAGTTTTAAATAACCAAAGATGCCACTCCAGAATATTTTACTCAGAAAAAAGTATATTATAATGAAAGGGAAAGAAAAATATTATACAATACAAATAGGCTGAAAGAATGCCCAGAAAACCATCCTATCAGAGAATAATTTAAGCACTGCATGCTAGGCCTGAAGAAAGAAAAGACTATGCCCAAGGAACAACAGACAGAAACTAAATAAAAGTATAACTTTGGAAACACAAAGCTATAACAGAAGGCAAACAGAAAAAAAATGTCAGGAGCCAATACACAGCTTTCAATATCAATGGAATGAACTCCTCCAGTCAAAAGACACAAGGTAGTTAAATGGATTAAGAAAAAAATCCATCTTTTATATTTACAGACAACTATACACTACTCACCAAAGAAGCTTCTCTTTGCAACAGATGGAGGCTACAACAAAATCCCACAATTGGTCAGACACAGAAAATATACAATTGAAAGATGCCTAATCCTAGGAGACACATCTACAGTTGAGCATCTACAGGAGGAATGAGTCAAGGAGGAAAAATGAGTGTTTCCCTCATTTCTCACCAGTAAACTTACTTAAACAAAAGAGTTGAAACAGAAGACCACAAGCAGTCAAACTTCAAAGAATGGGAGCCTTGAGTGTGTGTATCCCTGAATAGGACCCCTATGTTAAAATTCACCCACACAGGGCTCAGGGATCAATGGGGAAGAGGGAACAGAAAGAATGCAAGAGCCAGGGCTGGCAGATGCCTAGAAGCTTTCACATGTGAAATTGTAGCAATGTTGGCATCAGGCAAGAAACATATGCCAATTCAGACAAGGTCTCAGAGTAAAGCAAGAGAAATGGGTAGGAAACTGACCCTGCACTAAGAACTACAGGAGACTGATTACTGCTGTGAGGAAGAGTATGCCTTACCAAAGATTTCTAGATGTCCTTACTAGACTACAGTGGCTGAATTTACATGGAAAAAGATGTGGGTTCAAGAGTTTGACTGGGTAGGACTTATCTTGGTTGATGTAAAGCATGAGTTCTGATGGGAGTTTGGCACACGGGCCATTGGGTTTGGTTGGGAACCATTGCTTGTGATGTACAAATACTCATTATAAAAAAGAAAAAAAGAGGGGCTAGAGAGATGGCCTAGCGGTTAAGAGCCTGACTGTCCTTACAGAGGACCGCACACACATGGCGGCTGAGAACCATCTTTAACTCCAGTTCCAGGGGAATCTGTCATGGGTGCACAAACCTACATGCAGACAGTATATTCATACACACAAATAAATGAATAAATAAATTTTAAAAATCTAGGGACCACAACTAGAGAGAAAATATTTATTAAAAAAAGAAAAAAGAACATAATTCATAGAAGCTAACAAAAAATCTTTACCTTTCTTACATATCAATAACATGGAAGTGGAGAAAGAGTACATGGAAACACTACCATTGACAATAACCTCAAAAATCATGGACTATTCCTGCCCCAAGACATTAAAGATTTCTACAATGAAAATCTTTTTTTTAATTTTTTTTTTGTATTTTTGTATGTGTATGAATGTACTTTCTGCATGTAGGTTTGTGCATCCGTGTCGTGCAATGCCTCAGAGGTCAGAAGAGGGTGTCGGATTCCCCTGGAACTGGAGTTCTCCTGGAATTGGAGTTACAGACAGTTCTCAGCCGCCATGTGCTGGGGATTGAACCTGGGTCCTCTGCAAGAGCAGTCGATGCTCTTAACTGCTAGGCCATCTCTCCAGGATCCTGAAAATTTTAAATCTTTAAAGAAAGATAAAGGAAGAAACTAGAAGATGGAAGGACCTTCCATGGTCATGGATTAGAAAAAATAATATTTTTTAAATGATCATCCTCCCCCCAAAATATATGAATTCAATGCAATCCTAATCAAAATTCCCCTAGCATTCTTCACAGAATTAGGAAAAAAAAATCCTAAAATTCACATGGAAGCACAAAATATCCCAGAAAGCTGAAGCAACCCTGAGCACAAAGAGTAATGCTGGGGGGATTACTATATCAGATTTCAAACTGTATTAGAGAGCTTTAGTGATAAAAACTGCATGGTGCTGGGATGAAAATAGACAAAAAGTTAGATCAATGGAAGAAAATTGAAAAAAACAACAACACATAAGTACATGCAATTTCAGCCACCTAGTATTTGAAAAGTGGACAAGACTACTCACTGGAGGAAAGCTAACATCTTCAGAAAACAGTGCTGGCAAAACTGGATCTCTACTTGTAGACGAATAAAACTTGATCCTTCCTCAAAAGTCAAGTCTAAATGTATCAAAGGCCTAAATATGAAACCTTAACTCCTGAAACTGTTAAAAGAAAACATTGGCAGAAACCTATAGGATATAAGTTTAGGAAAGGACTCTCTCTGCAAATCAGATTTCAGTTACACAGGAATTAAGATCAAGACTCAACAAGTAGGACCTCATTAAATTAAAAGGACACTGTACAGCAAAAGAAACAAAATTGAAATGAAGAGAAAACCCACACAGTGGGAGAAAATCTACAATGAAACATCTGAAAGAGGTTTAATATCCAGAGTAGGTAAGGTAAAGAACTCAAAAGCAAAGAATCAACAGAACCCAAGTTAAAGATGGGCTATAGGTGCTGGGTGGGTGGCACATGCCTGTAATTCCAGCACTTGGGAAACAGAGGCAGGTGTATCTCTGTGAATTCAAGCCCAGCTTGGTCTACAAAGTAGTGAGTTCCAGGACAGTTGGGGCTACAAGGAGACCCTGTCTCAAAAAGACAAAAAAAAAAAAAAAAGATGTAAACATAATTTTTTTTGAGATGGTGTCTCCTTGTAGCAACAGCTGTCCTGGAGCTCACTGTGTAAAACAGGCTGGCCTTGAACTCACAGATATCCACCTGCATCTGTCTTCCAACTGCTGGGATTAAAGACATGCATTACCAAATAAAGATGGCTAAGAAACATCTTAAAAAGTGTTCAACATGGTAAGTAATAAGGGGAATGCAAATTAAAAACCACTTTAAGATTTCATCTTACCCCAGTCAGTCTGGCTAAGGTCAAGAGAACTAATGATACCAAATGTTGGAGAAGATGTGGGGAAAGGTGAATGCTTATTCACTGCTGATAGGATTGCAAACTCATGCAACCCCTAAGGAAAGCTGTGTGGAGAACATGTAAAATAACAAAGAACCTGCCATTTGAAGTGGTTATACCACTTTGACATACTCCCAAAGGATTCATTCTATTGCAGAGTTACTTGCATGTCCATGTTTATTACTACTCTTTTCACAATAGCCAAAAGGTAGAAGCAACTTAAGTGTCCCTGAACAGATGAATGTATAATGAAACTGTGGTACATTTACACAATGGAATTCTACTCAGTGGTAAAGAAAGACCAAATCATAAAATTTGCAGGTAAATAGATGGAACTAAAAGCTGTTATACTGAGTGAGACAGCATAGACTCAGAAAACAAAAAGGACAGATGTTCGCCTTCATATTTGTATCCTAACACAAATTCCTTATATGTGAGTATGTAACTTGATGTAACTTCAGGAATAATGAAAATGATAAGGAACCAGGAAGTTAAATGGTGAGAAGGAACCTGACAGAAAGGAACCTTAGGAGGCAGGTTTCACTGAAAGAGAAATTGATAAAATTGTATTTAAATGGGAGGGAAAGTGGAGGTTATGGAAGGAACTTTAAGGATAAAGTGAAAGAAGGAGCTCAAGGGAGATGGGACCAGAGGATACTGGATTTATCAAGGGAGAAATGAGGGAAATAGGGACACTTTCATCGGGAAAACATGCAAGGAGTGTTAGACATGGTGTGGGAGGATAAATGATGCCTAGCTAACTTAAAAACCCCTGAGGGATTCATACTAGTCCATCAAACTGATGACAAATTACACTTAAAATATCTCTACATGACTCCATATGAATAACTGAATGCTACATAACAAGAAACAGTGTCAGACAAGAGAAAATTTTCTTTGGGTTGTTGGCCAATGTAGTCCAAAAGACTCAACAAACACAGGCTATTGCCACAGCCCTTGATTGTCTCTTGGAACTTGATGGTTAGACCATATTGCAGAAGACAGGATATATTTCAGAAACTTTATTTGGAACAATAAGGCTGTAACTAACCTGGGAGCAACTTACCCTGAATGGTAGCTCTCATGTCTTTACAGAACACTAAAAAAGCTGCTAGGGGAAAGCAACAATTGATGATCCAACACCACCTTTAATACCAAACAACCACATCTAAGACCAGCACAGCATATGGCACTGGTGCAGTAGTGGCATTTTATCTTGGGGGGCTCCAAAGTTTACCTAATTGCACTTAAAGCCTATTTAATGGGAGGAGACCCATGTGTGGTAAACAGCCAAATACACATAGATAGAGTGATCATAGATCTTAGAGACATCCCCAAGACTGTCACATTTGTAGACTAATGCATTTTCCTATGGTGTGCAAAGCATGTATCCTTATATTTAGTCAGTTGTCCCAGTCACCACTCATCAAAGAAGCTTCTTTTGCACCAGATGGAGACTGTTACAATATACCACAACTGATCACACATAGATACTGTGTGTGAATGGCCAAGCCTTAGTGACATATCTACAACACAAACTCTATACCTAAGGCTCATGCAACATATGACAAGAGTCAAAGAGGACACTCTCAACTCTCACTAATGAAATTCCCTCATGCAACAGAGGGCTAGGAACACAAAAGGAAACAAATGGCCAAAGTGCCAGATATTGAGTCTGCCAAGCGTGGGTCCTTGGACAGTATGCCTATATTGAGCTTCATTCACCCTAGACTCAGAGACCATTGCAGAATTGGGGGTGGAAAGATTATAAGACCCAGAGAAGAGGTGCATGACCATATGAAAACGGAATCATACAAGCTTCAGGAGCCCTGTTCATATGAATCTACAGTGGTGGTATCAGCATGTATAAGATCCATACAATCTGAAGCAGACAAATCCCATCAGAGTACTGTAGAAATGGTCTTGGGCTGGAGAGATGGCCTAGCGGTTAAGAGCGCCGACCGCTCTTACAGAGGACCCGGGTTCAATCCCCAGCACCCACATGGGGGCTGAGAACCGTCTGAAGCTCCAATTCCAGGAGAACTCCAGTTCCAGGGGAATCCGAGACCCTCTTCTGAACTCCTCGGCGTTGCACGACACGGGTGCACAGACTTGCATGCAGACAGTACATTCATACACATACATAAATAAATAAAATTAATAATAAAAAAAGAAATGGTCTGTAAGTCCTAAACTTGGCAGAAGAACTATTGGCAACTGATTACTACTGGGTGAGGGAGAGGTGATCTTCTTAAAGCAAGACTCTGGTGGGGCTGACTAGATCTCAGTGAACTCAGTTGGAGAGCTGCGAAAGAGTGCCAGTGGAGAAAGGGTTATAAATTGATTAAGACTGATTGCAATGTTCTGTATAAAATGCATAAAAGAACATTGGAAACAAAACATAAAAATAACTTTTTCAAAAAATTGTATTTATTCATTTATTTATGTGTATGAATGTACTGTCTGCATGTAGGTTTGTGCACCTGTGTTGCGCAATGCCACGGAAGTCAGAAGAGGGCGTCAGATTCCCCTGGAACTGGAGTTAAAGACGGTTCTCAACCACCATGTGGGTGCTGGGGATCGAACCTGGGTCCTCTGCAAGAACAGTAGGTGCTCTTTTTTTTTTTTTTTTTTTTTTTTTTTTGTAATGTGTATGAATGTACTAGTCTGCATGTAAGGTTTGTGCACCCATGGCAATGCAATGCGGTGAGGTCAGAAGAGGGTCCTCGGCTTCCCCTGACTGGAGTTCCACGATGGATTAAGTTTGCTGTATTGGGTGTCTGTGATCGACCTGGGCCTACTTTGTACGCCAATCGGCGCTCTTACCTCACTAGGCCTCTCTCCAGCCCCAAACAATAAAAATTTTTTAAAAGAAATGCTTCCCAGTGCTGGACCGGGCATGGTGGCACACTGCCCTTAATCCATCAGCATGTGGAGCAGAGGCAGGTGGATCTTTGTGAGTTCAAGGCCAGCCTGGCTCTACAGATGAAGTTCCGGACAAGCTGGGGCTAATAGGGAGACCCCGTCTCAAAAAGACCAAAAAAAAAAAAAAAAAAAAAAAAAAAACCCAAACAAACAAAAAAAAAGAAAATACTTCTGAACACTCAGGACTCCATGTTTAAGTATTAAGTTCCTAAAAAGGAGAGATGTTTTATTAAAACTGAATTATGTTTATTTGCTATCATCATATGATTTGGGTTGCCAACCCATGGGATACTCTAAGAGAATCATTTGATTATATGTATACCTGCAGTAAAGAAATATGTAAAGGTAATTTAGCCAAGTAAATGATCTAAAGCATTTAATACAGTTGTCCTACATATATATATAAATTGTAAAAGAATGTCTACCTTAAAATATAAAGCACTGCATTACAAGGGGTGACTATTAGCAATGAAACCGGTATATATTAACTGCTATATATTAAACTTATCATTTATTTTATTCTCCCTCCAAACTTTGAGGTTTAATGGGGTATAATTTTCTATACCAATTAGTAAATTGATTTTGAGATAAAATAATTGATTATTAAAAATAAAATATATCTAAGATTAACTAGCCAGTAACTAACAGAAACAAAATTTAAACCAGGGTCAAGCATACCAAAATTTTCTTATTCTGAGAACTATTGAACCACCTTATGTTACCTATCTTTGCACAGAGTGTCTTATCAAGAAAAATGGGACTATCCAAATAAGTTTGAACAGTTGCTACTTTTTATTATTCGTATGCTTCCACATTGCCAAAATGATCTGGAACCTCTAGAATGGGGAATATTTCTCAACTTGGCATTTATTAAGATTTATTAAGCTAGTATTCTTTATTGTTGTGAAAGCTACTGAATACAAATAGTGTTGTTAAATAGTGAATTGGGGATGACAAGATGGCTCACAGGTTCAGATGATTTACTGCTTTTGAGTTCAGTGCTCAGGACCCTTATGGCCACTAAAAACCATCTGTAGCTTCAGTTCCAGTGGATCTGATGCCCTTTTCTGGCCTCTTCAGGCACTCTACCACATGGTGCACATGCAAACACACCTAAATAAAGCATGCATACACATAAAATAAAAATTAATAAAACTTTAAGAAAATAGTGGCATACTATTTTCAGAACTTTCCGAAGAATTGTGGTATAGAAATTAGCTTCTTTTCCTTGCAGGAAACTGATAGAGCCAACTGTGGGAGGGGTAGAGGGAAAAGCAGCTGGAAGGAAGATTTTTGTAACCTCTCTAGAATTTCTTGATTACTTCTCATCTGGTCTAATTTTTCCCTGATGAGAAGCTGTGCTTGAGAGTAATAAGCACGGCCTGAACTAAATACATCACACTTGACTGTCTGCGTAATGGCACTGGAAAGGAATCAAATAGATTTAGGTTTCATCAACCTGCAGCTATCGATTTTTCAACTTTCCTTGAGCAGCAAAATGGAGTTAGCAAAATCCAGTTTTTGCTCTCAAAAGAGTGAACAGCAAAGGAATATCAAACCTTACCTTAATGTACATTTTTTTAAAAACAGACAGCCTCCTTCAACAGAAATTGCACACCTCTTTTTCAAAGAAACACACAGTAAAAGATAAGGAGGTATTTTTGTTACCCCTTTGTTCTTTGTTGATAAATCTGAAGTTACCTCATTAACCCTACATATGAAATCATTTATACATAATCAGATCTTACTTTGTAAATTTAGAGTAGAGAAACATAAAAAAAAATTTGTGAGTGCTGTGTTGCAAAATCTGTCTTTACAATTCTTTTTCCTTGTTCCTTTGAGTATTTTAAATGTCTTAACACTATTAAAAGAGTAAAATGAACTGGGCTTGTGGAAACACCCCTTTAATCCTGGTACTAGGTAAGCAGAGGCAGGCAGATCTCTGTCAGATGGAGGCTAGCCTAGTCCATATAGAGACCAGTTGGAGTTGAGCTGAGACAAACAAACAGAAAGCAAACAACCAAATGGAATAAAACATAAAGCCACTAGTTGCTTCATAAATAACACTCATTCACTAAATTATTCTATATTTTGAGCTATAAATTTGTTCAGTTTAAATTAATTTTCAAGGAAAATATATGTAAATATCAAAATGATTATTGCTTTTATTTTTTCTCTTTTACCTTTATTAGGCTTTGAAAGGACAAAAAGGGGCTTTGAAGTTTTGTTTCATCTGCCCATTGTCTTGTTTGTTTCTGAAGGCAAGAAAGTAATGGAGAGACTCAGTTAAAACCTTTGACACATTTTTTTTCCTGCCATTCAATTCAAATGATTTTGCACTAGGAAATACACAGCACCATTCATCTATTAGTTCAGGATTATTACATGAAATTAAGCATCAGCGGGTATAGTAATTAGAAATCACCTCTCCCTGGAAAATGGATAATGATAGAGTCCTTGAAATCAGTGGAGGTTAAAGCTGCATGTTTAGAGCACATTAGTATAAACCTGAGATAGGATCTGATTAGAAATATTGTATGAATGGCACTACAATTAAAACGTACATTGAATCTCAGAGAAAGATTTTATTTTAAGCACTGTCACCTTAGAATTTCATATTGTTAGGAAAAGTGTTTCAAGCAACAAAATGCAACCAATGCCCTTTCTTAGCTAGTTCTTCAGTTTTATTACTTTTCAAGAAAATCCCTTAGGACAATAAGAGCATTTTATATAAAATTTACTTAAAAAATAAGGTACAATCCACTAACATAATAATATAAGGGCTTGTTTCAGTTGTGAGTCATTTATGGTCCATTATGCAGTCAAAATTAGACTAAAATGCAAAAACTAAAATAATAGAAATATAAGCAAATATCAGTCAATATTCTTTTTTTTTTAAATTTTTTTATTAATTTTTTTTTATTTCTGTATGTGTATGAATGTACTGTCTGCATGCAAGTTTGTGCACCCGTGTCGTGCAATGCCGCGGAGGTCAGAAGAGGGTCTCGGAGGTCAGAAGAGGGTCTCGGATTCCCCTGGAACTGGAGTTCTCCTGGAATTGGAGTTTCAGACGGTTCTCGGCCGCCATGTGGGTGCTGGGGATCGAACCCGGGTCCTCTGCAAGAGCGGTCGGCGCTCTTAACCGCTAGACTAGGTCCTTCTCGTCCAGCCCGCAGTCGAATATTCTTACTTTTGTTAGTTGATAGTCAGCCACCTTTCTGGAATTCCCCACAAAAGCAGAAATGAATTTGAAACCCAACTAGAACTGCTAATTGTAGATAAAGGGTTCTTTGCCATAAAAAATGTTTGAACTACGCACTAAGAAAAAAAACTAAAAACTAAATTGTTATTAATGAAGCCATTCCTGAAGGAAATTATAAGTCAATCATGATGTCAAGTTCTCTGGCAAATCTCTAAAGACATTGTAACCAGAGCTTCAGAGTTGCTTATTCTACTCTCTTAATAGTAAGATCATCACTAATTCTCGCTCAACATGTCTCTATTCATGGTCTCTATCTTTCCCACTGCTTGTCTGTTAATTGAAAATGACTAGTAACATGGGAACATGGTGGAAGGGATTTACCTCATGTTCAGAACCAAGAGATATAGTCAAAGTCCCTATGGCTAATGCACTGTATAGATAATACATGAGCTCTACACAGCAATGGATTGTTCGACAACACGGTGGATTTTGGCCAGGGGATCTCAAGCCCAACAAAAGGTAAGGGCTCCTTTCCTCAGTGTTGGGATAACCTACAGGGGAGGAGACAATAAGACCCTGCTTCCGTATAACCTTACGGTACGAAATGATGTAGAGTTCATGTATTTGAGACGCCACATGCAAGTGTCACGATGTGCCTCTGAATAGCCCTAGAGAGTGTTAAAGGAAACCAAAGGGCCACTAAACATTAAGCAAATATGGTCTCCCTGAGCAAGCAGACTCATCATCACTCAGCACCGGAAATACAAACAACCTCACCCTGCCTGAAATACTGTGCAGCAGAGGCAGCCATTGCCTGTATATCCCAAAATTAATTGGCTATTGCTCTCCTTCTCCCTTGGGGAAATAACCCATGCTGATGCCACAACTTACAACCTCTACAGGGTAGGAGATGTA
>VZQC01001350.1:826475-893758 GCA_009823505.1 Rhizomys pruinosus | reverse complement strand
ATGGATTATCACTTATAGCTAAAAATGAAAAAAAAAAAACTGAGAGAAAGATGCAGGACAGTTATGGCAGAATGCATGATCTGGGATGGGGTGGGGGGGGAGGGAAAGGGAAATAAGCCTGAACTGAATTGGAAAAAATGTATGAAATGCACAAAGCATCAATAAAAATTAATTTAAAAAAAAAAAAAGAAATTTGGAAACTTGAAAATATTTTGTCCCTTTCTATGTAAATTCCTAGGTGTGGCAAACTAGGTTGACAATAAACTTTGGTTTGGTTAAAAACCTAGAATTTAACCCATTCCATATTAAAATTTAGGAGCAAATGCCAGTGGTATGCCTCAATCAGAAAGGTATTGGCTGTATAATCCTAGACACGTATGTATACATACACACACACACACACACACACACACACACACACACAAGTACTACACCATAAATACACACAATGATGATGATGATAATAAAATAATAAAATAATAAATATTAAATTAGTAAATCTAAGTTCAAAGTTTCCTTAGAACTATGTTTGAAATAAATGTTTTCTTATACTGCTATTATGAAGCTTTTGATTATTATTTATTAATAGCTCTTATGATTAAAGCAGATTAATATTGATTAGATGATCAATTACCTGCATTTCACAGCACTGTAAACTCAAAACCTATCATAACACACAATTTCATTTTAAAAATAAATTCCAGCTATGTGTTCACAAAAGGAAACCAAATAATTTCCATATTTAAAAAATGATTTTCTTAGTTATTTATCTAGTATTTTGGTGGAGAAGAAACAAGCTTAGACCTCAACAAATGTTCTTCGGAAGTTAAAAGGTCCACTTAGGAAATGAAAACCCACAATGCTCTAATGGAATTTAAACATAGCAGAGCCTCTGTTCCTCTATACTATCTTTAAATGGCATGAGGTTTCTTTTTTATGAAGGTAAAAGGCTTCAATAAATTCCCACAAGGAAGCCAAAGTAAGGACAAAGTCATAACCTGAAATTTACAGTTTTATTTTCTTCTTTGGTGTTATATAATAGGGCTATATTTAATACACGCATTTTTTTCAGAAATTTGATTCTTAGAACAAAACTATTATTTTGTGCCTTAATATTAGCAGTCATTGAGGATGGACACAGGACCTGCAGAATAAAGACATTCATGAATTCCCTAGCACCCTTCACATTAGAAAACTTGGGGAAAATGGACCTTGGTGCCTAATACAATTGAAAAGACATTAAGCAGATAGAAAAAGACCATTGGGCATGCTACTGGTTCTAAAACTACAGAGAATCAGTTTTAAACCTTTAATGTTTAATTACATTCTTTTAGTCAGTGTAAACCTTATATTATCCCAAACAATTTTATATTAACCCATAAGGTTGTGAAAAATTTCCCCAAATAACATGCATATTCAAGATCTTTATCATGATGTATTTTCTTTTCTCATTTATTTATTTATTTATTTATTTATTTATTTATTTATTTTTAGACAGGGTCTCCCTGTAGCTCTGGCTGTCCTGGAACTCACTTTGTAGACCAGGCTTCCAAGTGCTAGGATTAAAGGCGTGTGCCACCATGCCCACCCATGACATGTTTTCTAATGTAATGGTTCAAAGATTAGACACCAGCTTATCTGGCCCCAGGGTACCAACATATTTAAAAGTAGAAAAAAAAAATAAAAAATGTGATGGAGAGATGGCTCAGTGGTTAAGAGCACTGGCTGCTCTTGCAGAGGACCTGGGTTATATTGCCAAGACCCACATGGCAGCTAAGAACCTTCTTAGGCTGGACATGGTGGTGCATGCTTTTAATCCCAGCACTGGGGAGGCAGAGGCAGGCACATCTCTGTGAGTTCTAGGACAGTTTGGTAAATATAGGGAAATCGACAAAGGAAGACTCTGTCTTACAATAAAAAAAAATAGAAAAACAATCAGAAAAAAAAATGCTGCCTAGCATGTTGACACTCACTGTTAACACAGCTCTGAGGAGGCAGAAGTAGGTAAATCTCAGTTAGTTCAAGGTCTGCCTGGTATACACAGCAAGTGCTAGGCCAGCTAGTACTTCAGCAGAGTAAGTCTCAAAAAGAAAAGAAAATTGTCTCACAACTGTGGTTTTGTAAATATTAAACAATTTCCATTAGAAAGGGTGTGGTGTCACAATTCCTATGGTTTCTTATACGCATTTATCCTCTTTATTTTTTTATTTATTTTTGGGGGGGTTCATTCACTTTTTATTTTTATTTTTTTGTGTGAGGATACTGTTTTATTTTTTTTTACTTTATTTTTTTATTGATGCTTTGTGTATTTCATACATCATTTTCAATTCAGTTCAGGCATATATCCCCTTCCCTTCCCCCCACCCCATCCCTACACATCCCAGATCATGCATTCTGCTGTAACTTTTCTGCATCATTCTCTACTTTTTTGTTTTGTTTTGTTTTCATTTTTTTTAACAATAAGTGATAATTTGTGAGTACAAGCATCCTTCATGTAAAACCAATTTGCGAGCAGTTGTGCCCAAATGCACACAGCTCATAGGTCCCAACATCTAGCAGGGAGGGCTTGTATGTTCAATCAAGTTGATCAAATGAATGTCCAGTCTATATTGTTGTAGTTTCACCATTCACCCCAATCGCAGCCCTTACATTGTACCGCACCCCCTCTTCCACAGATTGTTCCCTAGGCTTAGAAAAGGGGCACAGGAGGGGGGGGGGCTTGGTGGGACCCATGAGCTATGTGGGTTTGGGCACAACTGCTCAGAAATTGATTTTACATGAAGGATGCTTGTACTCACAGACTATCACCTACTGTTTAAAAAAAAAAAACAGAGAAAGACGCAGAAAAGTTATGGCAGAATGCATGATCTGGGACAGGTAGGGGTGGGGTGGGGGGAAGGGAAGGGGATATATGCCTGAACTGAATTTGGAAAATGATGTATGAAATACACAAAACATCAATAAAAAAATAAATAAAATTTCCTTGGTTTGGAATTTGTTTTGATTTGGGAAATTGGAACACTAGAGTTGCCATATAATGAGATGAGAAAGGCATGCAATAGTTTATTATAATACACAATTGATTCATATATATGCATGCCTAAAAACAAATAACTTTAAAACAAATCACACTAAAACCATACCTTGGACTATATTTTTTTTCAGTTTAAGTGTAGTTTTCAATTTCTTTCTAATACACATAGATACATATTATTATTAATGATTGTATGGAACTGGGTATAAATTACAGAGCATAATTTATGTAGATACTAGGTCTTATTCTGTATTTTAAGCCTTTTTCTTTTTTTAATTTTTATTTATTTTTGTATGTGTATGAATGTACTGTCTGCATGTAGGTTTGTGCACTCATGTAGTGCAATGCCGCAGAGGTCAGAAGAGGGTCTCAGATTCCCCTTGAACTGGAGTTCTCCTGGAATTGGAGTTGCAGACGGTTCTTTAGCCACCATGTGGGTGCTGGGGATCAAACCCAGGTCCTCTGCAAGAGCAGTCAGTGCTCTCAACTGCCAGGTCATCTCTCTAGTNACTGAGGAAATAACATCTAAGAAGACAAGTCATAATTGAAAAGTCATAGCTCACAGAGTAATAACTACAAAGTTCTTTAGAAGCAGATATTGGTCCTATGTCTCCATTCTGAGGCTAGAGTAAATACATCCTAAAGTTAATAGTTGCTTTTAAGTTTCTATTGAAGTAAAAACCTTATTCCTAAAGTATCCTAAGTTAGCTATTAGTTTTCTAACTCTGACTGCTAATCTAAGGTTTAAATTTTTACTGAGAACCAAGAGCTGTCCCACTGTTTGCTTCCAGCTAACAGCTTTGTCTTTTGTCAGATAAGTGGCTGGTGTAAGGAGACTTAGTCTCTGGCTTGCTTTACTGGGGAGTGTTAGAATCCAGGCTTTAACAAGAGGAATGCCTTATCTACTTCTTTGTCTGGGACCAGAGGAAAAAGAAATTCTTTTATTTTTAGGTTTAAGGGGAATTTTTGTTTTAACTTAAATGAAGAAGAGGGATTCAGATTATGGTGTTTAAAATGACACTAAAATATTTGCTTAACTCAGTAAAGATTTCCTTTCACTCTAAATCTACAGCAGCCAATGTCAGCCCTTGCCTTCTAAGACATGACATAATGGGAGAGTCCAGATGTTCAATAATTATCTGGTTCTTCCAGAAGATGCCCCACTTCTCTTTCAGTAGATTAGTCAAAGCAATACAATTTGTTAATCCAAATGTGGAAGGAAGTGCATTTTCATGAAACCATATGCTCATAAACACAGAAAGACCAGTGAACACTGATAAAACCTGTCAAAGCTTTTGTTTTGTTCATTGCACTGTCTCTATGATTTTTCTTTATAAATCTCTATAGAGATTTTTAAGATTAACATTAAAATTATGGTCTCCCAATTTTCTGTCTGCTAGTAGAATCAAAATTATCTGGTTTGGGGCTGGAGAGATGCTCTAGTGGTTAAAAGCACCGACTGCTCTTGAAGAGGACCCAGGTTCGATCACCAGCACCCACATACACATAAAAAATAAATAAAACTAAAAAAAATCTGGTTTGATAAATAGTGCCACAGTTGGACAGTCCATAGGAGTGATGGTACAGCAGCTAAGAGCATGCATTGCTCTTTCAGAAGACCTGAGTTGTGTTTCCATTCCCCATAGAAAGTTCACAAACTATAACTATAATTATAACTATAAACTATAAACTATAACTCCATTTCTAGGAAGGTCCAATACCACTGGCCTCCACTGGCACCCACATTTATGCATACTCATACTCATGTGTACATCCTAACTTACACACACACACACACACACACACAATTAAAGTCATAAAAGTAAATATTTATAAAGAACAAAAAAGCACTACACTCCCTCTTTCCAAAGTTAGCATTAGAAGGATGTACAGATTATTTAAATACAAAGAAAATAGTATTTTTCCATTTGCCTAATCCAATTATCAATATATTTATACTACTGTTACAACTATCACATTGAGATATACTAAAGAAAATATAGTTGCCCCATCAGTCTACCATCTTCTTCTACTTTATATCAGCTCTCCACATAAACAAGTGTTATTTCTACTCTCTACATCTTTATCCTTTTCTTCTGTCACTGTACCAACCATCCCAGAAATATAAAACATATAATCTTTGCTATTCCTGTTGTTTAAGGGTTTTTTTCCATATTGTTCTTTAGAACATTTGGGGTAATCCTAGTCAGTTTTTAAAATATAAATTTTATGTTTGGATAATTAAATGTCAAAGGTAAAATTATGTACAATAAAACATATAATATTCCTGATATTGCAGTCCATCTTTATTTTGTTTATACCATAACAATGATTGAATCTCTTAACCTTTAAAATTGTTATTTTTCTGCTATGTCAATGTATTATACATGATTTTGATTTGGTTCTTAAAACTCCTATATATTTAAAATATTTCAGCCACCTCATATTTGACAAAGGGTCCAAAAAGACTCAATGGAGGAAAGACAGCATCTTCAGCAAATGGTGCTAGAGAAACTGGATCACCATTTGTAGAAGAATACATTAAACTCCTACCTCTCACCCTGTACAAAAATCAACTCCAAATAGATCAAATAAAGTTTTGTTGTAACAAAGTCACAAAATTTTTTATATAGCATGAATATTGAATTTAATTGTAAATTTCAGTATATGATCTGTATCTTTAGTTTGTCATTTGTTAAATATATGCCTTTGGAGAATTTGGAGTTATCATTGCAGAGTTTTCCCTATTGTACAAACCATTTAGGGACTATAACATGCAAAGGGAATGTTCTTCTTTGTTCACTGCTAAGGTCAGAATTTCTAAGATTTCAACTGAGTCCCTTTCTATGTGATGGGCTTTAATTTTCAGTAGGCTGTTAGGGTTCTCCTAGCCCAACTCTCCATCCTGAAATGATCTTAAGGCTTTCCTTCTGCACTCCAGGAAGCCTCATTATGCAATTAGCATGATTATGCAAATCTCAAGTGCCAAAAATTCCACAGAAAACTGTCTAGCTGAAAAGCAGCTTTGGTGCCTTCTTTCCCAGGCATCTTTAGAGTTAAAGATTAATTTTTATTATTTTAATTGTGTGTGTATTTACATGTTGGCATGTGCATGTAAGGGTAGGTATATACAGAAGCCAGGAGTGTCAGATCCCCTGGAACTGGAGTCTCAGGACTTCATAAACTGCCTGAGGTGGGTGCCAGGATCCAAACATGCTTTCAACAGCTGAGCCATCTCCACAGGCCTGAAAGATTCTTTAATTTTATTTTTAATCATAGTGCATTTCTTACTTTTGTGCCTTTAAGCAATGTACTGAACTAATTTTTAACTTTTACCCATACTTAAGTTGCTTTAATCAGAGCCCCTCCAGATTGCTAATCTTTTATTTGCCATGTGTGGAACATTATTGAAACAAAATCCATTTGCATCTGGCATTGCCAAAAAAGCACAATTTGAAAATATATTTGCTGAAAGCCTTAAGAAATACAATGGTCTTAGTAAATTCTTAAGCATCCCTTCAGCAATTTTTTTTTTCTTTCCTCTTGGGGAATCATGCATTTTCTTTGTACATTTTTTTTTGAGACATGGTCTCTCTATGGGTCAGCTGGCCTGGAACTCACTCCACAGATGAGGCTGGCCTTGAAACCACAGAGATCCACCTGCCTCTGCCTCCTGAGTCCTAGGATTCAAGGCAGTTCTTAGCCGCCATGTGGGTGCTGGGAATTGAACCAGGGTCCTCTGCAAGAGCAGTCAGTGCTCTTAACCACTGAGTCATCTTTCCAGCCCCCTTTGTACTTCTTTTAATGTATCTGTTCTGGCTCGTTCACGGTAATACACATCAGAAAGCATGATTATTAGTGTTAGACAGTAACATTTTCTCTTTATAGTTTCCTTCTATGTCAGTTCCCATTTTCTAGAGCTTTTCGTAACACACAGTTCTGACAGTTTCAGAGGTGTATCCCTTTTTTTTGGGGGGGGTGCTGGATAGCTTTAGTGTCAACTTGACACACCTGGGTTGAAGAAGCCTCAGTTGGGGAACTGGCTCCATTGGATTGGCCTGTGGCCACATCTGTGGAGTATTGTCTTGATTGTCGGGCAAAGTGGGAGGGCCCAGCCCACAATGAGTAGTGCCACTCTGGGCAGGTTGTGTGTACGGTATAAGAAGGCCGGCTGGGCATGAGCCAGGGGAGCAAGCCAGTGAAAAGCATTCCTCCATGGCCTGTGCTTCAGCTCCTGCCTCCAGATTCCTGCCCTGGGTTCCTGCATTGGGCTCCTTAAGTGATGAACTGTGACCCAGGAGATGTAAGCTGAATAAACCCTTTCCTTCCCAAGTTGGTGTTGGTCAGAGTGTTTTGTCACAGCAATGGAAGATAAACTAGAACAGAAATTGGTACCAGGAGTGGGCTATTGCTTGTGACAGACCTGACCTTGGTGTTTTGGGGAAGAATTGTGGAAGCGTTTGGAACTTTAGGCTAGAACAATCATTGAATGCCTAAAGATCGTGGCTGTGGAACTTGGAACAGTTTTGCTGAAAGAGTTGTAGAAGATGGAGGACTGGCTTGTAAAGTTTCTAGTTTCAAGGGGAGCAGAGACCATCAGGACTGTGTAATCTGTGGGTTCTGGTCAGCTGGGGCTGAAGAATCATCTGTAAGTAACAAGAGACCAGACCCTGAAGTGAAATCTTTGTTGTGCTGGGACAATTGATGCTGGTTAGCTGGGGCTGAAAAATGAGCTGTAAGTAACAAGAGACCAGCATCACTGTGGCAAAATCTTCTGGGAAGAATTTATTCAGGGTCAGCACACAGAAGCTGAGCTCCAGAAGGGGCCTGATCCTCCATTTCAAGCCAGAAGCAGGACTTGGTAATGTGTAAGAGTCTCCTATATGGTTCCGGTGTTGAAATTTGAGGGGGTCACAGAGAGCCCCCGAGGCTTGGCACTGTGAGAGGTCAGGAAAGACCATTGGTTGGAAGTGCACCTCGGTTGCAGGGAAGACCCCAGGATTGCAGGGGTCATGGAGAGAAGCTGAGGCTTTGCACCAGGAGAGGTCAAAAAAGACCATTGTTAAAGGTGCAACCTCAGTTTCAGTGGCGACCCCAGCTTTTTGGCGATGCTGGGACCTTGGGACAACCACCAAGAGCAGCGGCAGGTGTGGAATGGAGTCAGCCTGGATCTGCGAGATGAGCTGTGTGTGCTGTGGACTACAGAGCAGAGAAGGGGAGTTGCCAAAACCCTTTGGAGCCCAGAAGATTGTGAATCCCAGGTGTCTAGCCTTGAGCTACTTGCTAGACAGGTTTTGTTTGAGAGTGCCTGATTCTTCCCTTTGAAGTAAGACAGTGCTTGTTTTGGACTTTGCAGCAGCCCACAGTTAAGAGACTTTTAACTGACTGTGAACTTTTAAGTGTTTGGACATTTTAAGGACTGTGGGGCTTTTAAGGTTGTACTGTCTTGGGTTGTGATTAATGTTAACATCATACTTTGGGGATAAGAATTGGAAAGGTGGTGGTTTAATAGTGATGTGTTTTGTGTGTCAAGTTGACAAGGGGTCAATTGTGCTGGATAGCTTTAGTGTCAACTTGACACACCTGGGTTGGAGGAGCCTCAGTTGGGGAACTGGCTCCATTGGATTGGCCTGTGGCCACATCTGTGGAGTATTGTCTTGATTGTCGGGCAAAGTGGGAGGGCCCAGCCCACAATGAGTAGTGCCACTCTGGGCAGGTTGTGTGTACGGTATAAGAAGGTGGGCTGGGCATGCGCCAGGGGAGCAAGTCAGTGAACAGCATTCCTCCATGGCCTGTGCTTCAGCTCCTGCCTCCAGGTTTCTGCCCTGATTTCCTGCCTTGGGCTCCCTAAGTGATGAACTGTGACCCAGGAGATGTAAGCTGAATAAACCCTTTCCTCCCCAAGTTGGTGTCGGTCAGAGTGTTTTGTCACAGCAATGGAAGATAAACTAGAACCGGGGGTATTTTTGATTTTTGAGACAATGCCTTCCTTTACGTCCCAGCTGGCCTGGAGCTCACTCTATAGACCAGGCTGGCCTTGAACTCATAGATATTCGCCTGCCTCTGCCTCCAGAGTGCTAGGATTAAAGGTGTGCACCACCATGCCTGGCAAGAGGTGTATCCCTTATCCAGACTTCAAGGCCTCAATTGATTTATACACACATCAACTTGATGTATCTATGTATAACAATTTCAATTATTGAGTATATTTAATATGGACTTTCAGAGACAGCAGTTGGTCATTCTGCTTTCTCTATGTAAATGGAAATAATCCATATTCTGAGGAGGCTGAATTCCCATTACCTGCTTAGTTCACAAGCTATGTATCTCAGCAGTCCTCAGTCAACATTGGAAGGTTAAAAAGTAAAAAGAAAAGCTGTATCTCATGTCTTTGAGGAGTGCCAAAAGCAGTGGCATCCACAGAGCATATGCACCTGCCTGTAAGAATTGAAGACAGACCAAACAATGGTGCTCTCTTTTTTTGTCTTTTTACTTAGATCTCAAGTTTTGTGTCTGCATTACAGTTTCTCTGGTCTTATTGATTTTTTATTTCTGGTTGTACTTTCCTTCTGGATGCTTAAAGCCACACAATTAGCCAAGATTAACCTAGATTTTGTTTTGTTGAGGTCAGTTGAGGATCTGGTCCTCAGGGGTCTCTCTCGGGTATTTTTTTGGGGGGGGCGGGAGCCCCTTGCTTCTTTCAGCTCCTCATCTACCAGTTTCATCCACATGAGGACAAAATCAGGTCTTGCTAGAACAGGCTTCCTTTTCTGAAGGATGAGCAGACTTTCCTCGTTCTATATCCACTGGAGTTCAAACAGCCTGAAACTTGGAATTCATTCTTACTTTGCTTATCACCTATGCTGGATAGCTTTAGTGTCAACTTGACACACCTGGGTTGAGGGAGCCTCAATTGGGGAATTGGCTCCATTGGATTGGCCTGTGGCCACATCTGTGAAGTATTGTCTTAATTGTTGGGCAACGTCGGAGGGCCCAGCCCACTATGGGTGGTGCCACCTCTGGGCAGGTTGTTGTATCGTATAAGAGGGCAGGCTGGGCATGGGCCAGGGGAGCAAACCAGTAAGCAGCATTCCTCCATGGCCTGTGCCTCAGCTCCTGCCTCCAGGTTCCTGCCCTGAATTCCTGCCTTGGGATCCCTGAGTGATGAACTACAACCCAGGAGATGTGAGCTGAATAAACCCTTTCCTCCCCAAGTTGGTGTCGGTCAGAGTGTTTTGTCACAGCAATTGAAGACCAACTACAGCATCACCTTAACTCCTACCATATGTTCAAAAATAGTCCATCAGCAAACTCTCCAGGCTCCATGGAAAGAGTTCTCTGTGTCTCTCTACCTATTACCATTGGTGGGCCACTCATCTTTTCTCACATTAAAGCAAGTCAAACCCCTTGACTACACAGGTCTTCCCTTTGTGTTCTAGTCTGTATCTGGCTACTGGAGTGACTGTGAACCATAAATCACAGTGTCCTATTACTGCTTAGCCCCAATGACATATGTAGAAGAAAAACCTATGCCTTAACTATGTACAAATAATCTTTAAGGGTGTGCATGTGGAGTTTTGAGCAGAATGTCCAACTTATGGTAGAAAAATATCCTTAGGTAAAGCCTTTAAATATCTATACTCTGATGTGACTTGAAGTCTTTTTTCCTGTAAGCAAAGTTATTCTTTAGTTTCTTTTTTTTTTAACTATTTTTTTATTTATTTTTGTATGTGTATGAGTGTACTGTCTGCATGTAGGTTTATGCACCCGTGTCGTGCAATGCCGCGGAGGTCAGAAGAGGGTGTCAGATTCCCCTGGAACTGGAGTTCTCTTGGAATTGGAGTTTCAGACGGTTCTCAGCCGCCATGTGGGTGCTGGGGATAGAACCCGGGTCCTCTGTAAGAGCGGTCGGCACTCTTAACCACTAGGCCATCTCTCCAGCCCTATTCTTTAGTTTCTAGTAGGCTTCATGTTCCATATGACAACCTCACCACAGAGTTAGCACCACTACCTTACCTTTTCTGTAGCTTGCTCACTCACACTCCTCCATTGTCCTTTGAGAACTGGATTTCCTTTCATTGAAAGTCCTTTACCAATTGGCAATAAATTTCATATTATTACATAATTGCATATTAGATAGGAAGATACAAAATAATTCATTTATATTACAGCTAATGTCTGTGCTGATAAATATATGTGCTGGCTCATTGCATTACATTATACACTAAAGTGTAATAAAATAAAAAAAATGATATTTTCAGTGTTGTAAAATTCTTCATTCATGTCAATAATTAGTTGTAAAACTAAAAATTGTATGGTTAAAATCTACATATGAATGGACTGATTTTTTCTTTGAACTTCTGACCCCCTTCCTCCACCTCTAAAATATTACAGTTACAGGCATTTACTATCCCCAGTTTAAAGTGTTCTTGTAAATGGAACCCAGGGCCTTGGCACACTGGACAAACATTCTATCACCCAAGTCACTTCCTGAGGCCCCATCTTTATTGTTTCTGAAATCAAACCAAATAAAATGTATTCTTTTTATATAATGCTTTCCGTCTTTAATACTGTAAACACTTTGCAGTACATAAAAAGGTCTAAAATGTATTGGTTTATAAAAAAGTTATAGGTTTCATAAACAGCTCTACATGGCCATTTTGCTCTGATTTTTGAGTTGATAAAACTACTTGGGAGGCAGAGGCAGTTAGATCTTGTGAGTTCAAAGCCAGCCTGGTCTGCATAGTGAGTTCCAGGCCAGCTGAGACAAAAGGGAGACACTGTCTCAAAAACACCAAAAAAAAAAAAAAAAAGAAATATTCATAATCCAAACTTTTTATAGGTAACCAGGTTTTTTTTATGTATTTTACTCTGTATAATTTTTTCTCATCTTGTGGTCTGTGTGAGTGTATGGGTTTAGGAAGGTTTATGTTTTATACTATACAAAACAAGCAGATGAATATACTGTGACATATTCAGTTCAGACTTCTTTTTGATATGTGTGTATACAATATTCTTACCACAAACCACATAGTCAAGTAAAGGAATACCAGGAGTACCTCAAGTGCCCTTGTCATATTCTGCTAGCTACTACCCAATAGTCAGTGTCTTAAATTCTCATACATTCATTTTACCTACATTTAAATGATACATAATTAGAACCATATAGTATATTTCCTGCTATATCTTGATATTTTTCATACATGTCATAAATTTGATACTTAGCCTTAGTACTATGTATAGTAACATTTTGTATAGTGTCAGTCCTTCACAATCCTTAGTTTTACAAACAAAAACAACTTATTTATCTTTTCTCCTCTTTAGTGTCAATATGGTCACTTCTGCTCTTTCTGGTTGTTAATTTCTTAAAAAATCATTTATGAACCTGTTTGTACAGGGTTACTTAATTTGTATCCATTTATCTGGCAAGTACATAGTAAAGAGTGGAATTCTATATCACTAAAATGTGCATTGTATAGCAGTAGGTGTCACCAAACATTCTTGCAAATAGTTTTTTTTATTTTATGATTTCTAAAAACTTCAATTATTCCATATTCCTACTAACCCATACATTGATATAACAGTCTAGATTTTATAATGACAATGTTGCAGTGGAAACCTGGCCCTTCTGAGTGGTCTTTGTTTCATTAATAAAATAATTTAAGAATAAACTCAAATGAGTGCTTAAAGATAATTTCATTAGTGTTTAAAAAGAAAAATTCTCAGGGAAGTCAGTCTGTAAATCCCAGTGGCTGCCTGCAAAAGAGAATAGAAAACAGATGGCAAAACTCAAGCCTGTTTAAGGTGGCATAGAATTCAGACATATGACAGATAATAAGCCACATGTTAGGTAAAGGAGCTTTAGAGAAAGAGTAAGAAAGCTCAAAATGTTGGGGCAGCCTAAAGTGTTAGAGAAAGCATGCTTAGAAAAGATGCAGAAGAAAAAGAGGTTAGGCTTCTCTAAAGAATTAAGAAAAGTGGCAGATTTATAAAGCTGTGTGTGTTTACAGCCCAGTAAGCTACTACACTAGGGTCAGGAATTCTAGGAAAGAAATATAAAGTATCTCATGAAAGAATTGAGTGTTCTCCTGATCTCTTTAGCATGGTTTAAGATGAACCTATTTTCCTAGGGATGGTCCCAAGGTGATTGATCCACTCAACTGGAATGTTAAATCTCCACACAAGCTCTTAAGTGGCCTTTCTTGCTACTGTAACAATAATTTCATATTTTGAAGAATCTTTTATTGACTGGCATCCAGTATCATCTTATCTAATGCTTAATCAAGTCTTCCATGATATATTTTATGTAGCTTTCTAGTTTGTCATTTCTTATAAATGGTAAGCACAAACTTCATCAAATTTATGCATTCCAAATGAAGTATATTAGTCTATGCTTTCCTATTAACTGTCCCAATCCTGTCTTCTGACAAGCACATGTTATTGTGTTAATGTGACTTATCTTTTTAAATGGCTGTTGCTTTTATGAAATAGTTAAAAATGTCTGTTTGGACTGGGCATGGTAGCACACTCCTTTAATCCTGTGAGACTGAAACCAGCCCTGAATATTTTTTTTAGATAAAACACTGTGATGATGTTATATAGGAATCAGACAACTGTAGTGTTGACTGTGCAAAGTGTTATTACACATATGCCTTAGTAAAAGGAGCCTGACACTTAAAACCGTTTCAGTCAAGAGTGGACCTGGACTACTGAGAACATTTTATTTCAGAGTTCACTGGGAATTGTACTCTAGTACAAGACCACCCTCTTCGTTTTAATGAAGCAGCATATCCAGCATCACCTAGTTTTCATGAGATTCTTGCGAGCATCTCCAAATCAAATATTTCTATTGCACTTTTACCTCAGCTTTATTTTTTCAAGTTCTTATTAGAAGCAGAAAATAACTCTCAAATTTAAAGAAGAAACTAAAACTAATTCTTCTAATTCATCTTGGAGTGAGAAGTTATTTACAGTAGGACATTCTGATGCCTAAAAAGAAGAATAGTAAGTCTACTGTTGTTGATAAACTCAGTTATATTTTGGATTTGTATAGTTTTAAACATTTTTAGCTGCTTTACTAAACAAAAATCTTTCTAAAATCTTTGCTAAATATAAATGGTTATTAATTTTGTTTGTTTTTGTTTAATAATATACATGATATTTTCTATCTCTTATCAGAGCTACTAAAGAACTATTAATTTTGAGAGTGGGAAAATGGTTCAACAGTTAATAGCACTGGCTGCTCTGACTGAAGACCTGAGTTTAAGTCCCAGCACCCACATAGAGGGTAGCGAACACCTTTTTCTGACCTCCATGGGCAGCACACCACAGGAATGCACTTATACACATGCAGGTAATATACTCACACACATAAAATAAAAATAATAAGTAAAATAGTTTTAACCTTTAAAAATGATAAATTTTGTTGGTAGAATGAGCAACTACATACTACACCCGAGGTCTTTAAGCTTTTCTCTTAACCTGTCCTGCTTGTAGCCTCATCTTAGAAACTTCTTTTTTTTTTATTAATTTTATTTATTTCTGTATGTGTATGAATGTACTGTCTGCATGCAAGTTTGTGCACCCGTGTCGTGCAATGCCACGGAGGTCAGAAGAGGGTGTCGGATTCCCCTGGAACTGGAGTTCTCCTGGAACTGGAGTTTCAGACGGTTCTCGGCCGCCATGTGGGTGCTGGGGATCGAACCCGGGTCCTCTGTAAGAGCGGTCAGCGCTCTTAACCGCTAGGCCATTTCTCCAGCCCCTTAGAAACTTCTTAAACCAAAATGTGACATACATGTCTAGGTCATTTTTTTCTCAGCTATTTTTGTTTTCACTAGCTTTATGTTGAATTTTTTTTAATTTTTTGAATTCCAGCTAAATTTACATCTTTTGTAGCATTAGCTGTCTTTATGTAAGAAACAAAGGTGTATTAGACTGAGTTTCACTGATGGGTGGGAGGTTAATGCTTGTTTGAACCTGGTTCTTCCCACTGAATAAGTTCTTTATAAACTCCTTGTATTAGTCTCTTTTCTGTTGCTGTGATAAAACCACCACGACCAAGGGAACTTATAAAAAGAAGAGTTTATTTGAGCTTACAATTGATGGTTCCAGGGAATTAAGAGTACATTGTGGTGGGGAGGCATGGTGGCTGGGCTGGAGCAGAAAGCGGAGGTTCACATCTTCCAATGAGCACAGGAAGGAGAGAGAGAGAGAGAGAGAGAGAGAGAGAGAGAGAGAGAGAGAGAGAGAGAGAGAGAGACTGGAGACTGGCAAGGCTTGTTCAACTCATTAAGCCCACCCCCAGTGACATACTTCTTCCAGCATGGCCACACCTTCTAAAACCTCCCAAAACAGCAGCCACCAACTGGGGACAAAAATCTCTGAATACTTGAAGCCTATGTGGGAACACACCACCACACTCCTTATGGCTTGAACTTCATGGGAATGGATGCAACAGAGTTTAGGTATTTACAACACTCCTTTCATTTATAGCAATATTTTCTTTCTGCTGCCTTTTACATGATCCATTCTCATTCATTGAAGTTGTACTAAGTTTTCTGATATAATTCATTACCTGAAAGTCCATACACCCATCATTAATTGTATTGTTAATGTTTACCAAGCTTTCTGACTTCTATTTTTGAATCTTCTGTGATAAAGCTATTTTTTCTTGGCAACAAGTAAAATAGTCAGACATATGACACAAAACTGTTAACTAACAATGGATTAAAGAGCATATCTATCATTTATAGTTGGACGAACTACATTTCATATAAATTCAATTAAATATAGAAAAGTCAGCACATATTGGCTGAGAATAGAGAGCAGCAGTCAAAATGAGGTATTTTAAAATCAGCTGTCTAATTTTAATACATTTATGGGAAAGTGATGTATGAGACCTGCTATGCACAGAAAAATACCCTAAGACATCCAAGAGAGAGATCTAGAACAGTTTATTCACATAAAAGGACGAACACAGAGTTTCTTGATGAAAAGCTCAAACCTGAGATAGTGTAAATGTTTGTTAAGAATCACCTGTTTTCAGAGTTTTGGTTCATCTCTAGGGATGGGAAGAATCCTTTGTTTTTCCAAGTTTATTTTCCATTAACAAAAGACAACTGTGAAAGAAGGTAAGTATTCAGAGGTCAAGCTTTAAATTAAACAGTTTAGATGGGCATGGTGGCATACACCTTTAAACCTAGCACTAGGGAGGTAGAGGCAGACGGATCTCTGTGAGTTCAAGGCCAGCCTGGTCTACAGAGTAAGTTCCAGGCCAGCTGGTGCTATAGGAAGACCCTTTCCCAAAAAAATTAATTAATTAAACAGTTTCCCCTTCTCAGGAATTTCCTCTGGTTACAAATAATTATAAGTCGTACTAAAAGAACACATTTTTAAATAATTCAGAAATGTGTGCTTTCTTGGGATCTTAGAAGAGATCACCATGCACTTCACTTTTTTTCTATTTCTTTTATATTTTATTAAATTTTCATATAAAAAGAAAAAAGTCCATAGGGCACTAATTATAAGTAACAGGGCAGTTAATCGGGCATCATCCCTCTGTAGATAATGGGCAAGCAATGCATCATGTTAATAACATTTTTCCTGATCTTTCACTTTCTGAATCCTCTTTTCTTGATTTCTGATCATTGATGACATTGCTTGGTTCTTCATCTGTACATCTTCTACCAGGGTTTGCAAGCTTTCCAGTCTGTTCTGAAGTTTTCAACATGTTTTTCCTGTTGTTTCTTTTGTAGAGTCAAGTGAATGAATAGGTTTCATCAATCTATATTGTGATGTGGATCCTACTGATTCTTTGGCAGAACTAGTCAGAAGTGAGTGGAATGGAGACTTCTTAGAAGGATTGAATGAATGAGAAGCTGAATTTTTATAGATGGACTTACAGTAGATGGGAAGGCAAAGCAACTAGATGGATGCACTTCTTAAAAGGCAAGAAAATGATATTTAATGATGCATAGGTAATTCAGGGTATACAAAATTTAAACATTACCTTGAGGAGGAAAATAAATATACAAGTGCATTTAATATTACTTTTTTGTGTGTCTGATACTGTTTTTATTGTTTAGTGATATAATTTATACTTTATGACATAGTACCAACCTTTTTTAATTTTTTTTTAAATTTAATTTTATTTATTTATGTGTATGAATGTACTGTTTGCGTGTAGGTCTGTGCACCCATGTCGTACAATGCCGCGGAGGTCAGAAGAGGGTCTCAGATTCCCCTGGAACTGGAGTTCTCCTGGAACTGGAGTTACAGATGGTTCTCAGCCGCCATGTGAGTGCTGGGGATTGAACCCAGGTCCTCTGCAAGAGCGGTCGGTGCTCTTAACTGCTAGGTCATCTCTCCAGCCACCATAGTACCCACCTTATAGTAGTCTTAGAAATGCTTACTAAAAATTGTGCTGTACAAGGAATAGAAACTAAAAGACTTCAAAGCTACATTGAGAAGTAAACCCTACATATATCTAATGGAACATCTGTTTTGCAATAACCTTGTTCACTAATGCACCAACAATAAATTCTGTTTTTAGAGAATGTCCTAAACCTTGACTGTAATCTCTGCTGCAAATATGCTGCGGAAGGAATTTTTTTCTCAGTGGTCTTTAGGATACTTCTGCATCTATGCTAATAATCATGTAGAGTGTAATTTACATCCACAAATTTTGTAACACATAAGAAATAATAAGTCCAAGAAGGGCTTAATAAGCTGTTGTCTATATTGAAGCTGTTCTAATACCTTTCTTGTGACAAGGTAAATCAGTCGCTTATGATATAAAATCTTCACCAAGAAAAATTGGAACAGCCATAAAGAATTAATAGGAACCCATAAATTGGACAAGAGAGGGAAGAAAATTTCAGACAGGAAGAGGATATGTAAAAGTTGAAAATCTTTGGAAATTGTCACTTTTTTCTGGGAAAATTTCCTCCTATATATGAAGCAGAAAATGGAAGGGAGGAATAAGGGTGAAACAGACTCAGCAGCATCCATGCTGCTGTACACATCACGTCAAGGTAGCTTCATGTTTTGAATAGACCATGAGTGTAGAAAGCTTATTAATTTTTTAAAACCTTGTTTATGATCTGGAGAACAGCTTCTTAATCAGTTAACATAGCTCAGTATAACATAACTGAATATAGAGATTATCAGAAGTTTTCAAGAGTAAGTTTCTGAACATGGAGTGATCAAATATTAATTCAAAATCAAACTAATGAATCCAAGATTCTTCTGGCAGTATTTTCCTGTTGCCATGTGTCACTCCATTGTGGCTTTGATTTTGATCACACTGCACCTTCACTTTGCTCTGTGAGTACTGTCATGCCATACGATGCCAGCTGATGCTCCTGAATTTTTCTCTGACTGGAGATAATTGTTTGCTATGGATTACAGCAATTTATCTGTCCATGCAAAGATTTCCGCTCTTTTATGAACATAATAGTTTAATTATGTAAAATGTTTTTTTTACTATTTTACTGCTTTCATTCCTCACTCTAGAAATATTAAATTAATATACCTTTGCAATGTTTTGAACTAAAATGTTGAATATTATTGTTTGAATCATTTTCTTGAGGTCATTAAAATTCATTACATATATTTTGGATTAAGATTAGGACAGAGCTTCCAACAATTTCTGAAGTACTTCTGTCATTTTGTACTACATATTTGTGTAAAATAGCATTTTCAGCCATAATTTTTAAAATATTGATCAATTTCAAAGGTGCATGATGTACTATAGTACCATATATTCAACCAAGGTTTAATTATTTATATAAAAATAGTGACATCCAGCTCATTTGTATTTAAATGGTTTCTTCTTCAATAAATGCTAAGATTATGTATACAAAATAATACATTTAAAATATATACTGTATTATCAATAAATATTTTATTTATTTACCCATATTTATACTTAAATTTCAAACTCACAAAACAGAAGTCAGGGATAGCAAAAGTTTAACAATCTCTGAACTAAAAGCTGAGTATGACAGGCCACTTCTATCAAAGCCATATACACAAAGTATGTAACATTTAATATTTTTTGAAACACTGGCTGATGATGTATATTTTATTATTTTATTTTGTATAAAATATTCACACCAAAATATATATTTTAACCAATTATTTTCTTTCATTCTCCCCCAAAGTATATGATTTTTAACATTTTATTTTAAGATTTTTCATTTTAAATTTCATATATGTATGTGATGTTTTTCGGTTATTCATCACTTGCCCCCTCTCTCCAACTCCCCCTGACCCTAAACATATCTCCCCTCTCACTCCCAATTCCAAGGCTTTTTCTTCTTCACCAATTAGTTCTCTCCCTATGAGCAGGTGTCAGGGGTCATCTCCTTGGCCATGGGCAACCTACCAATGGCTGCCCTTATGCAGAGAAAACTAAGTCTCTTTCAGCAATAATAAATGGCTATTAGTTCCTCAGCTTAGCTCTCCATAATGGAATTTTTGACTATCTTGATCTTCTGGAGGTCTTCGGCAGGCAATTTCAGATGCTTTGACTTCATGTGTGGTAACTACTTGATGTCATGTCCCAAGGCCCATCTTCCTTAGCACTCTTTCCTATCCTCTGGCTCTTACATTCTTTCCAACTTTATTTGCTGATGTTCCCTGAATCTTGGAGTTGGGGATTCATACAGATGTCATTGATACAAATTCTCCATCTGCAGTTCAGAATCCACAGTTGCTTGTTTCTAGCATCGTGACAGTTACAAGTATCTATATTAACTACTGCCCTTTCAATAAAGGAACTTCTCATTTTAAAGCTGAGAGTAGACCTACTATATGGATACAAACATAAGTATTTAGAAGGAAGTAACCTTTTATAAAATCCACATTACTAGGTTCTCCTGTGATCCTTTGCTATGCCCAGCAATAGATTCGGCCCATATTTATAGCACCAAGCATGAATTCTCATGTATAGAGTGGGTCTCAAATCTAATCAAGAGCGTGGTTGGATATGCCCAGAAACTCTTGCCACTACTGTACTAGTGGCCATAAATTTAATTTAGAAAAACAGGTCATTATTGTAGCATGCAGAGTGCAGTGCTGGGTTAGATCACCGATGATTTTCTCCCCCAGCAGCCTTCAGAGCACCTTCTAACACGATGTAAGCTATCCATTGGGGAGAAAGTTTTCTGGTCAGTTTTGATAAGGAAATACTAAATTCTTATAACCCAACTGTAGTTCTTATACTATAGTGTCCTAAGATTGAACCATTTGTGACTTCTTTTTTTTTTTTTTTTCTTTTACTTCCTACATAGATATCTTAAATTGCAATGGGGGTAATGTTTTTACTGCTCTGGGATATTTTATTGCTTTGTAATACCTCACAGCTCTGTGATGCTTTCTTATTAACAGTAGAAAACTACTGATAAGGAAATAAAAGTAAGAAAATGGAGAAGTTGGCAGGTGATCCATAGGATACCTGATCCAATTATCCTAGCTAAAGTGCAGAACAAACATGAGAGATGTCTCAACTCCTGGTGTGATACCCACACTTTAAACTATAGTGACCATTTGAACAGCTCCTGACCCAATTGTATTGGTTGATTTGTAAATCAAAAGGCTACAGATATCCTGACCCCTGACTGTGATGCCTACTTTGTAAACTACAATGAGCCAGTGTCCACAAATAGGGCTTTCCTGGGAAAATATGGCACATCTGTGGAAAGAATTATATAGATGCTGGGCAATAAGGATCATAAGGAAGCTATTAAGAGCTGATGATGTGGAAAATCATATATAAGCCTAACATGTACTTTATTGGAGCCAGAAAATCTCAAAGGTTTTCGCTCTCTGGGGTCCACATGCATGCGGGATAAAACAAGTTCTCCTCTCCTGGGTGAAGCATTCACTTTCACAGCTGTCTGAAAGAT
Organism: Rhizomys pruinosus; assembly: GCA_009823505.1. Lineage (NCBI taxonomy): Eukaryota > Metazoa > Chordata > Mammalia > Rodentia > Spalacidae > Rhizomys > Rhizomys pruinosus. Next base: position 872,815 of record VZQC01001350.1, on the reverse strand, counting down.
CGTCCATTAAAGTATGTATGAGAGGTTTGCTTCTTCATATATTTGAAACCAAATTGTGTGGTATATTCAGCATAGGCTCTTGCTATCTAGCAATAAGGGGCAATGGAAATAGCCTGTATTATATTGGGTGCCTCTGGGAGATTGTTGAGTGCAGCTAATGAACACTTTTCATTTAAGCAGACTTATACTATAAAATGACTCATAATTTTATACTATAAAATAACTCAGAATAACTTATACTATAAAATAACTCATAACTCATTACATGAGAACTAGCAAGTAGAAATGGGACAAGAATGGAAGAGATAAATAAACATAAGCAAATCTGATATATCACAATACATCTCATGTTAAGAACAGGAGAGAATGGAGAGGAAATGGCAATGGAGACTTTAAGAGCATCATAGAGCACAAGCACAATGATAAAAAAGGAAAGAAACAGCAGCAGGAGACATACTCAACATGTTGGACTTTAGCTAAAATACCATCTGGAAAAAAAGTCACCCAATCACCAATGGGTAAAATTATACTATTTGTTTTTATATAGAAAAAATATTCCTTGATTCCTTGCTCTTTTAATGATTTTTAAATTTAAAGTAAAATCAGCATAATTTAAAATCTGATAAAGTCATTAATGCTCATTGATGCTCACTTCCGAGTTTACCACTTAGTGTCTCATTCCAATGCCACAAATACAGTCAACATTAATAGAGGACTTGGAATCCCTGTTCTTCAGGGCATGCAAAGTCCATTATTTTGTCAAATGCGTCGGATCCTTTTGACTGTTCCTTGACATGTGTGATTAATTGCTAGGAGTCTGTCTATGCTCAGGATCTTCTTCCTTCATGTAGCTCAGCTCAGCTCTCCAGCTGCCACCCTGTATCTCTCAAAAGAATTGAAATGTGCCGTTATATTTAAATGCAGTCCTTGTGATCAGGCTGAACCTGTCACACACCTGCCATCCTCACATAATAATAGGGAAGCCTGAGTGAGTGCCAGGGATGTGTTCTATTCAGCATGCATTCCATTGTGTGAATGTACTGGTGTGTCTCCAGGAGCCTGCATTTATGCATAAATTTATTTTTCTCTGTCCATTCTCCTTGCCGTCTGACAGCTTCCATTAAACCTAATCTTTGGTCAGTTAATGTTTGCTATGTTTTCTTATATACATATTTATGTCAAATTCAAAAATCACAAAATTTATAAGAAACTCCAGTCTTTGAGTTTGTTGTATCTAAAAATTACACAAACCGTAGACCAGTCAGGTAGAGAACAGAGTCAAGGCGAACTTTGCTCATATTAATAGGTAACCTTAAAGCCATATTTGCTGGATTTTGATATACAATTCCAATCTTAGCAAATATTCCAGAGTCCTGAAGAATAGAATACTGCTAAAAATTAGTGTCCTACAGATATTTCTCACTGTGGTATTTTATAAAATTTTTTGTGTCTAGCACAGAAACTATACTCATTCAAAACAGCATCCTCGTTTTCCAAATGAGAATTGAATTTCTTTTTTTTTGCATAGAGAAATAACATTTGTTTAATCATTTTATTTATTTTTAACAGTTCAAAAGAAGGTGTAAACATGGAAAAAGCATCTCTCTGCAACAGTTTTCACTTCTAGTCAGCATTTGGAACAAAGTTTCAGACACTTATTTCCTTTTGCACATTCTCTGCCACATGTCCAGGAGGAACCCCTGTGTCCAGTGGTGAATGTCAGTGACAAGTTGCCTTTCCCAGCAACACCCCATAAGTTCACCTAAGAGTCCCTACTCCAAATTCTGGCAAGAGCTTATACTTCCCCTCCTTCCTATGATGCCTCTACTTAGACAGAATGGGGTGGATTTTAAAAAGGCTTTCTCTTCTACTTCTACAGCAGCACAAATTCATAACCTTTTAAGAAAGAAGAAAGATGTTCATAATGTTAAATTAGCTATATTAAATTCTCTGAACAGACTCAAATATATTCATGAATCATGTAGCTCACATCATAGGAAATTTAGTTTCAGGTTATATATTTTTCTTTAATAGAATGAAATACTAATATTTAAAAAGTTTGTCTTTCTCATGTTTTAGGTATATTTTTCTTTCCTTTATTTATGTGGTCAGTTATTTATTTTTAAACAATTAATGACTTTTACATGCATTGAATTGTTTATACAAAAATATAATAGTTACACTTGGGGATTTATAGACATTACTGCAAAAAACAACGAATGAAAATACCAATTGCATTCAAATTTATACATTTTAACATTGGTTAACATTTCAATGAATCTACCCTAGGAAGATAACTCAACTTAAGCAAAATTTTTTTTTAATGTCAAGAAAGTGTTCTCCCATGAAATAAACTATAAATTTAATGTTGGTGATTGGAATTTTAGAATTCCATTCTAATAATGATCAAAATACATGCTTGTTATTTATTTTTACTTTCAAATTTTATGGAAATATCATCATTTGAACAATGTAGATCATGGGGTGCAATGTTATCGGATGTACCCCCTTAACCATATACTCACATGCTCCACGTGGTAGAATTTTCTTACCTTAAGTAAACTTCTTGACAGGCTCATCGCACTTCTGTCTGTTCTGCATTTTCATTCATTAAGGACTTCATCCCAAGTCACATCTTTCCTTTCCATCAGAAGAGGAAGCTGAGCAGGTAGTTTCTATCTTCTATTCTCTGTGAAGATTTGTATTGTCCATCTCTCTACAATTGGCTGAACTAGCCTCCTCTGAGCTTAAAAGGAGAGACTATTAATGAAACAAGAAGTAATGGGCGAGGATTTCTTTCCTTGACCGTAACTGATATTATTTTAGCATTGAATGCTCCTGTGCTTTGTTACTCTTTAACTCTCTTTTTTCTGAACCAGGAAGTTCTGTCGTGGCTCGCATGGTGACATTTATATATCCCTCATTAACCCTGATTCTGTGAAGTCCAGTTTTCCTAACCTTTCATTTTGGAATCACTTTCCTAACCTTCCTTCTCTACATTTTAGCAAAAATCCATGTATGATGCTTCATATATTTTCAATTACTGTGAGATAAGTGACATGAATCCTTTGTTATGATGAGCTGCAAAATCTGTTTCTAGTTTTGTACTTAAAACAGCTTACAATGTGTGGATTTGGCAATGATTTCTATGTCCTTTTGTCTCAACAAATCACATTATTTTATGCAATCAATTTAAAATAGAATTCTTTTTTTAATTTAATTTTTATTGATGCTTTGTGCATTTCGTACATCATTTTCCAATTCAGATCAGGCATATTTCCCTTTCCCTTCCCCCCCACCCCCACCCCATCCCAGATCATGTGTATTTTGCCTTTGTTTTTTTTTTTTTTTTTTTGTTTTTCATTGTTTTATAGCTAATAAGTGATAATCCATGGAGTATAAGTCATCCTTCTTGCAAAACCCAATTTGCAGGTGTTGTGCCAAACCCCACAAGCCCCCACCATCCAGTGGGGGTGGACAGGTTGTTGTGTTCAATCAAGTTATCAAATGAGTGTCCAGACTTACATCGCTTGTGGTTTCTATATTATCACCCATTCACCCCCAATCGCAGCCTTTACATTCTACCAAACTAACGTACTCCTCACCACTGCTACACGCCCCCTCTCCGTCAGATTTTTTCCCTAAGCTTAGAAAAGGGGCACAGGTAATGAGAAGGGAAAAACGGCCCCCTCGCCGTGGAGCTGTTGTGACTGACCTACTGGGCATGATGCGGTGGCTTGTCTTAGGAGGCCCAGAAGGGGGATACCGTGAGTAGGAGAGGCGATAAGCCCCTGCTGCCGAAGACGTGGACGTTAACATGGGGAGGGATGTATTGAGACAACACATGCAAGTGTAGAGATGGAAGTTCCAGAGAGGGTTTCCAAAGGCCACTAAACCAAAGAAGGAAATACGGGTCTCCCTTGTCAAGCAAGACTCCACCGTCAGCACCAGCTACACCTCACTTGCCTGGAAATACTGTGCAGCAGAGGCAGTCATGTGCCTGTATATCCCAAATCTAATTGGCTATTGGCTCTCTCCTTGGAGGAATAACCCACGACTGATGCCACAAGCTTACATCCTCTACAGGTTAGGAGATGTTATAAGCCACAGTAAGACCCTGTCATATTTAACAGGGGGAAAAATGTAACTCATAGATTAACATATCATCCAAACATATGTGTCTATGCCAAGTAACCTACCATAACTATTAGTGCTGCTTAAATACCTATATATCTAATTGCTTGTGCTTCATCAGTAGGATCGAAAGGTTACTCCTGGACAAACTGTCAGCCCTTAAAATAGAATTCTAAGTCTTATGAAAAAAAAAAAACAAAAAAAACAGAAAATCCAAGACTGACTAACACTTCTAATGGTTAAGAAGGAATAACATTTATTACATTATATTGAGAAGAAATTTACTCTCCAATTTCAAATAGCCCTTTCTGTTTCTTTTATATAAACTAAGGGATACAGCAGCTCCTTTCAAACCCTACTTATGAGCTGCACAGTAGTAGCTGAACCTTCCTGAGAGAAAGAAAGGGTCATATCTGAACTTGAAAGATAGCCTGATTTCAATGGGTCTGTTAACCTTATGTACTCATTCAATTTATGCATCAACAAAAATTCACAATGATTTTCCCATGTCAAAAATGTGAGGTGGAAATGTCAAGATGGTTCCAGCAGGTAAAGCTGAATGCCTCACAGGGATGTAAGGCCTGACTACCCATGTGTGATATTACATAACTCAGGTGAAATAGAAAGAGGAGATCCAACTATACAAACTTTGTGGGAGCTTCTCTTGCTATGAACAGGTACAATAGGGTCCTGCTAACGAAGGGGGGCAGAGTGCCCACCTGAGGCCACTGTAGGGAAATAACCCCTCAGCACAGAGGTCAGTTGGTTACCTCAGTAACCCAACCTGAGAGGTACTTCCAACTTAGGTCCTTAGCCTGGAAGAATGGAACATTTCCCATCTTGGCAATTCTTTCTACCTGCCCAAAGACTGCTGGTCTCTGGACAGGAATTTCAGGCTGATGGCTGATGGTCTATCTTCAATATACACTTGCTCACAATTCACTTCACAGCTGGAGATCTGATAGATCTCCTTCCAGCCCCATACCAGCTTGCCATGTTGGTGGTCTGATGGACCGCCATCCAGCCCACTGGCCACAACACTTGAAATTCAGGCCTGCTTTGGCCTATAGGCATGCAGAAATAACGGCCAGGAATTCTGTGTAATTATGGTAGTGGAAAATTCGCTTTAATGCCTGCTACAACTTGTTTTTATAAGCAAAATCAAGTTAGCTCCCAGAGCCAATCACAGACCTCCAGTTCTGTGCCACTGCATACTGCTGCTCTGCCTAGCATCATGTGCCTGGACTACATTGCTTGTTCCCTATTGGAGCAGGGTCAGAGGAGCCCCATGACTCCCACATGGTGTCCTGAGGGGTGCTTGCTGAAAACTAGTTTCTAATTCAAACTGGATCTTCCCACCAAACTTGTCCTCTGAATTCCACATGCAAGCTGTATTTTACACACACTTGCACACGCGCGCCGCAAACACACACAGACATTGAGATATTGTAGAAAAAGTTTATATCAGGTTAATATTTTGTAATCAAGCATTATTTTGTTTGTTTAATTTTTTGTTTTTTATTATTTTAAGTATGTGAGTGCTATGCCTACATGTATGTAAGTGCATGCATATTATGCAATGTCCATGGGGACAGAAGAGGGCATCAGATCACCTGGAAGTGGAGTTACAGACATTTTTTAATTGTCATGTGGGTGCTGCGATTTGAACCTGAGTCTTATGCAACAACAGCCAGTGCTTTGAACCACTGAGCTATCTCTCTAGCACTCAAGAAAAGAGAATTCTTATAAACTATGTCTCTATGTTGCTTTGTATTTTACCTAATTTCATATCATAATTGGGTAATCTATATTTTCATTCAATTATGAAATATGGAAACATCACAAATAAAAATTTCATAAGACATAAGTGCTTTTGATATACATATTACTCAAATTAGTCAATACTAGCTCAGAATAAATTAAGACCTAGAGTTAGCTTCTAAATGTTGAACTGAATTAAAACCTGAACAAGTACCAACTGCAAATATTAGAAATATAAGAAGTGGAAAAAAAAACTGAGAGAAAGATGCAGGACAGATATGGCAGAGTACATGATCTGGGATGGGGTGGGGGTGGGGGGGAAGGGAAAGGGAAATATGCCTGAACTGAATCGGAAAATGATGTATGAAATGCACAAAGCATCAACAAAAAAATGTTAAAAAATATATAGGAAAAACCTAATTAAGCCAATTATAAATATATATAAATTACGTAAGTACCCCAGAAACATGTTTTAAAGCAGTCTGTAGATTTCATCAACAATTTATGCAGTCTATTGCTGCTACTTCCACCATCATGATTTACACCTTATTTCTACAATACCAGAAGTCTTCAGGCCTGACTAGGATAACTGAATGGAATTTCAAGAATACAATCAGCCTTAATTGCCATTATGCTTGCTTCTCCCTTGGCACCCTCCCATACCCTCCCCCATTCATACATTCTGTCATTTGTGCTAGGGTCCATTATGCCAAATAACTCCCCCTGCTAATTCCTCAGTGCCAGCTCATCCCAGGAGCTCTAGTCAGTCTATCCAGAATCCCTTTCTTAAAGAATATCAGGTATTCCTCACCTGACTGCCATCTGTTGACAATATTTCCTCATCCAAGGTTAGGCTCTGCTACCCATTTCTGCAGTTCTGTGCTGGGTTTTTGTCCAGCTAACTTGAATGGGTCTTGTGCATGCCAATTCTGTAGGTTCATGTGAACAGGGTCCCAGGACTTTGTAGGATTCATTTCCACTTGGTCATGCATCACCTCCCTGGCTCTTACCATCTTTTCGTCCCCTCTTCCACAATGTTCTTTGAGCCCTTGGTGGGTGAAGCTGAATATAGTCAGCCTGTGCATGGAACCACCCTCTGTAAACTCCTAATCTTCATAGTTTGGCCATTTAGGTTCTTTTGGGTTCCTGGTCCCCCTACTGCATGGATGAGCTTCCGTGATGAGAAAAAAACACATGTTAAAAAGAGAAAAGAATAGAAACATTTCAATGGAAACTACCCCCCCCAAAATCCCTCCAAACCAAACCAAACCAAACCAAAACAAAAAGCAACAATAAAACACTTACCACAAGTTATGAAGGGTAGTTCCATTTACTTCCCTCAGGCCCAGACTAGTCATACATCATACTTAAATGTTAAGATAGCCATGTGTTCAGCTGAAAATAATGTTAAAGAAAGAAGGCAATAGAACCTGAGGAGTATAACTGGCTCTTTCTGCTCCACCTGGTCACTGTTGACCTCCTGATGTTAAAAACCCATTTCAATAAATCGGTTTAATTTGGATTTAGTTACATGTAGCTAAATGAAGTCTCTTAATTCATAAGTTTGTTTCAAAAGAAGGATACCTAAGTAACAATAGCAAAACATGCTACTGATGGAAGAAGTGGGGCACTGAGCAGTGAGGACTCATGTTGCTGCTGGAACACTGGTGGTAATCATTCTGAACGATTACATCATATTGCTGTCTTAACTATTGTTTGATATTTTAGAAGACAGAACACGTGTATCCCTGCTACATTATTAGAAATATGGAAGGGAAGTCAGGCTGTTGTGGCACAGCCATTCTTACCAGGCCATTCTACAAGTGAAAATGGAAGCCTTTTTAATTGTTTATGGTTCTGGAGAAACTACAAGCATGTTCTTGTAAATATGAACAAGAAAATTTACAGAATCACCTTAATGAAAAATCTTTGAAAAAAGCCAAAATATTATATCAAATGGTAAATATAAATTATGAAATAGTTATACAATTACTCTGCCATGAAAGCCAAGGTGCTACAGCTATGTGAAACTAAACAGAAGTACCTTATAAGATAAAGTGATCATTGGGGAAAAATGTTGCTGCAGACTTCATATTCTATCATTCTGTATTTATAAGGTAAAAGACACCTTAACAGAACACAATATATTATTTTGTAATATATATCCATGTGATTAAAAAAAGAATACAAACAAAGCAACATAAATAGAATTTTGAAATAAGTGCCTTTCATGACCCAAGTACACTTAGGAGTGTGGTTAGACTGTCTCATTCTCTAACACTCCTTTCTTGTTTATCTAAAGCAAGATAATGGGACCTGGAAACTCTATCTTATCCAAATCCATGATCCCTCAAAGCCATTAACTCTTAACATACTTTTGTTTGTCATCATTTAATTAAAATGAAGAAGCAGACTCCATGGATCTTGATGGCTTAAAATTCTGAGTGAGATTTATCAATGTCAAAAATGCCCAAAAATGGCATAAGCTTTCCTTAAGTCTTTGATAGTAAAGAGTTAAGATCATTTTTCACTGTCAAACTGTAGGTCCCTTATCAAATTGAGCTTCATATTATTTATGCTCACTCATTCACTATGCAACCAGCAACCCCTGTGTTCCCTGTGTTGAGTTGGAGCTAGTATTTGTGTGTGTGTATGTGTGTGTGTGTGTGTGTGTGTGTGTGTGTCTTAAGGGATTGAAAGATAATGGTTGGGTATGAAATGTCTTCCACGGACTCATGTAGAGAGGCTTTGCTCCTAACTAATGACTTCCCATAAGTGGTTACACCATAAGAGCTTGATCATAATATATCAAGTAGGAAAGTGTCCTAACTGAAGGCTTTGTGACATTTGGATTATGTCATTGGGGGGTGTATTTTGCCCTGACACTTTTCTCTGTTCTTTTTCTTTGATTCCTGAGTGCCATGATGTGAGCCTCTGTGATTTACAGTGCCATCTCTCTCTTTTTTACATGAGACTGATCCTTCTGAAAACATATTAATTTTTTTTCCTTCCTTAAATTGATTTTTGCAGGTGTTTTTGGTCTTTTCAAGACAGGATCTCCCTGTAGCCCCCAGCTGTCCTGGAACTCACTCTGTAGACAGGCTGGCCTTGAACTCACAAAGATCCACCTGCCTCTGCCTCCCCAGTGCTAGAGAGCTAGGATTAAAGGAGTGCGCCACCACGCCGGGCTCCACCTTCTTACTATTTGGAAGAAACCAGGCCTCAGAGGCAAGCTTGCGTAAAGTGTGTGCTCTAGTTTCATTTCTGTTGCTGCGACAAATATCCTTACAAAACAAAGCATCAGGGAAGAAAGGATATGTTTGTCTTACAATTCCACGTTATACTCCATCATTTTGGGGAAGTCAAGATAGGAACTCAAGTAGCTAGTGACAACACATGCACAGTTGAGAGCTCTCCTCTTCTTTTCCAGACACCCTGCCTGTAGAACAGTGCCACCCAAAAAGAGCTGGCTCTTCTATGTCATTAACAATTAAGACTTATCAATAGACATGCCCACAAGCCACTATCATCTACACAATTCGTTATGAAGACTTTCTTCCCAGGTGATCCTTTTTTGTGTCAGATAATAGTTAAAACTAATCAGCATGGATTTTTAGTACTGATAATCTTCTCACCATATAGCTCCATAAAGTTTTGGTGAGAATGTATACTAAGAAAATCCAAGTTTGTGAATAACCTTATATGAAATCTAGTTATAAAGCAATGTTTCTCATAATTCAAGCCAACCGATTCTCAGAGTAACAGATTAAAACAAAGAATGGCTTCCAGCAGGTCAGAACAAGTAGGTGATGATTCAAAGCAAAAAAGGTGCAGAGTACAAGCAGATTGTGGTTAGAAGTTCTAAGGAGAGATTAGCAGACTTTCACTTTTTTATTTATTTATTTATTTATTTATTTATTTATCTTTATGGACATCTGTTCAGAAACATTGGGGTTATTATTTGAGAAACTACAATGTCTAAACTACTTCTTAAATTATTAGTTTATATCTGTAATAAAGATGCCTGCCATTCTTCAATTATTTTTTCACTTTTTTAAGTTGAAGTTTTGTGCATTTCATGCAACATTTCTTAATCAAATTTAGATCCATCCCCTTTCCTTGTCCCCTACCCAGGCAGAGCTCATGCATTCTCCCATATATGTCAATAAATATGGGTATGCATTTATCTTTGTGATAAGATGAATCTGACTGGGTCAAGTGGTAGGCTTATTTGGAGTATTTTAAGAGTTATCCACACTGCTTTTCATAGGGGTTTCAGGAGTTTGCATTCCCACCAGCAGTGGATTAGTGTCCCTCTTTACCCTACAACCTCTCCAGCATTTTGTAACCTCTGTGTTCTTGATGATAGCCAGTCTTACAAGAGTTAGATAAAATCAATTTTTATGTGTGTGAATGTAATTTCTGCATGTAGGTTGGTGCACCTGTGTTGTGCAATGCCGTGGAGGCCAGAAGAGGGTGTGGGATTGCCCTGGAACTGGAGTTCAAGATGGTTATTTGCTGCCATCTGTACTGGGGTACTGGGAACCAAACTCGGGTCCTCTGCAAGATAAAATCTTAAAGTGGTTTTAATTCACATTTCCTTAAGTATTACTGATGTTGAACACTTTTATTTTCTTCAACTTTTTTTGTTTATTTTTAAGGGATTCTACAATATAAGAGCATAGTTGTTTTAAGATCACATTAAAGTTGCTCAGTTTGCCATACAAGTAGGTAATTGGTGCTATCATCCACAGATGAGGGATGCCATTTATTGTTTGCTTTTCTGGGACTGTGTTACTTCGTTCAGCAGGATATCTTCTAGCTCCATCCATTTACCTGCAAAGTTCATGATGCCATCTTTCTTTACCACTGCATAGAACTTCATTGTGTAGATGTACCACATTTTGTCTATCCACTCCTCAGTTGAGGGGCACTTGGGTTGGTTCCAGGTCCTTGCTATTGTGAAGAGAGCTGCAATAAACATGGCTGTGCATATATCTCTGTGATAAGATGAGTCTTGTGGGTACATGCTCAGGAGTGGTATGGCTGGGTCAAGTGGTAAGTTCATTCCAAGTCTTCCAAGGGTTCTCCATACTGCTTTCCATAGTGGCTATATGAGTTTACATTCCCACCAGCAGTGGATGAGTGTTCCCTTTCCCCCACAACCTCTCCAGCAATTAGTATAATTTGTTTTCTTGATCCTAGCCAGTCTTATTGGAGTAAGATGATATCTTAAAGTGGTTTAAATTTGCATTTCATTAAATATTAGTGACGTTGAACACTTTTTAAGATGTTTCTCAGCCATCTCTAATTCCTCACTTGTGAAGTCTCTGTTAAGCCCTTTGCTCCATCTATTGAGTGGGTCATTTGTTTTCTTTCTTCTTTGTCTTTTGAGTAGTCTATATATGCTGGAAATCAATGCTTTGTCAGATGTATCTGAAGTGAAGGTTTCCTCCCACTCTGGGGGTTTTCTCTTCACTTCCCCGATTGTTTCTTTTGATGTACAGAAAGCTTTTGAGTTCAATGAGGTCCCATTTGTCAATTGTCAACCTTAATTCTTGTGCTTGGTACTGGCACAAAAACAGACCTGTTGACCAATGAACAAAACTTAAGATCCAATCTTGAGCACATACAATTTCAGCCACCTCATATTTGTCAAGGGGGCCAAGAAAACACAATGGAGGAAACACAGCATCTTCAGCAGGTGGTGTTGGCAAAACTGGATCGCCACTTGTAGAAGAGTGAAGTTAAACCCCTACCTCTCGCCCTGTACAAAAGTCAACTCCATATGGATCAAGGACCTCAAGGTGAAACCCCAAACTGTGAAGGAAATAGAAAAAGTTGGCAGCAGACTACAAGATATAGGCATAGGAAAAGACAGCAGCTGCACAAGAATTAAGGTTGAAAATTGACAAATGGGACCTCATTGAACTCAAAAGCTTTCTGAACACTTTTTAAGATGTTTCTCACCCATATTTACTTCTTCATTTTTGAAGTCTCTGTTCAGCTCTTTACTCCATCTTTTGAGTGGGTCATTTGTTTTCTTCTTTTGTTTCTTAAGTAGTTTATGTACTCTGGATGTCAATGTTCTGTCAGATGTATCACTGGTTTCTTCCCAGTCTGTGGGTTTTGTCTTCATTTCTTTATTTCTTTTGCTATACAGAAGCTTTTGAGTTTAATAAGGTCCCACTTGTCAATTGCTCACCTATTTCCTGCACAGCCTCTGTCTGATTTAGAAAATCTTTTCCTATGCCTATGTTTTGTAGGTTATTGACAACATTTTCTTCATCATTTTCAGAGTTCTAGGTTTCACATTGAGGTCTTTGATCCATTTGGAGTTGATTTTTGTATAGGTAGTGAATCCAAAAACTGGTTCTTTGAAAGGATAAATAAGATATATAGAACTGTAGACCAGTTGACTGAAAGAAAGAAAGAACAACTCCAAATCAATAATATTAGAGATGAAAAAGGAAACATCACAACAGATAATGAAAAGATCCAGACAATCATAGGGGAATACTTTAAAAACCTATACTCTACTAAATTTGAAAGCCTAACAGAAATGGATGAATATCTGAAATAACAGAAATCACCAAAAACAGTTTGCAGTTTTTTAAACATTGTCCTTACAACTTGCTATTTTAACTTTTTATTGAATTTTTATGATTTTCATACACTACACTTTGACAGCATTTAAATCTGTTCCCAGCTCCTCACCTCCTCCCTGCAACCCAATTTAATATATCTGGTAATTTAAATGTTACATCTCAGATGGTTTTATTATTGTCTAATAAGCCTAGACCATGTATAAGATTCTGAGTGTCTCATATGTCATTTGTCAGCCTATATATCATCTCTCTCTCTCTCTCTCAATCATCTATCTACCTATTTGTAATTTGTCTTTAATCATCTATCTGTTATTTATCTATGATCATTCATCCTCTATCTATCATCTTTCTATCAGCTATCATCAATCTATCTATAATCTACTATCTAATGATCTGCCATCTATTTGATCTATATACCAAATTATTTTCGACCAGAGAAAATTTCTAATATAAAATATTTATAAAATAAGCACTGGCATAAGAGCATTAGTGCTAAACCCTAGATAATAAAAATCTCACAAATATTTTGCATTGTATTTTAATATAAAAAGTGCACTAATAATTAGCACCAGACTTTGAAACCAAATGAAACATTGGTTCTCTGAATGGTACCAGAACTCAGTAAAAATTCACTTATATTAGTTATTAATAGTATACATCAAGAAAATATATGATGGAGCCTGGAGAGCTGGCTCTTAAGTCTTCTGAGATTCTCCAGTCACTCTCTGCTTCCTGTGTCTGCTTGAATATGTGAGCCTCTACTTTCTTCTCCTGCTATGGCCACATCCTGCCACTATATCACCCACCATGATGGATTCTAATTTCCCTGAAACTATCAGCTCAAATAAATTCTTTATAAGTTCCATTGTTGATGGCATTTATAACACAGCAACAGAAAGGTAACTAATATATTGGCTAACAACTGTCCATAACTCAGTCTCAAGTGATCCAATGGCTTTTAGGTTCCATGAAGATTATGTGACATGAAGTACACCAGCATGTGTGCAGGCAAAACACTGATACAGATAAAATTTTTTTTAATTGAAAAAAATATTTTTTTAATTTTATTTATTTCTGTATGTGTACGAATGTACTGTCTGCATGCAAGTCTGTGCACCCGTGTCATGCAATGCCACGGAGGTCAGAAGAGGGCGTCGGATTCCCCTGGAGCTGGAGCTCTCCTGGAATTGGAGTTTCAGACGGTTCTCAGCCGCCATGTGGGTGCTGGGGATCGAACCCGTGTCCTCTGCAAGAGCGGTCAGTGCTCTTAACCGCTAAGCCTAAAAAGCAGACTATTTGGGAGCATGAATTGGCAATGACAATGAGCCTGGGAAATGAGTATGACATAGGAAGCAGCAGTCAAGGAACAGTTAAAATAATATAAGAGAGGAAGATAGAGGTCAGAATTCAATAGTTATTGCTGTGAAACATTGAATTAATTTAACTCAGAATTATTATCAATACCTCAAATGCTGACCCTTTCCAGTAGTTAATGGTGATCACTTTCCTAGGCAGACATCTACTGAATGAAGAGTACTTTCTTTTTCCTTATGAGAATGATGTATTCAACATCAAGTCCAGACTTGGTGTCAGCTTACACACAGTAGAAGAATGGCTTCTTTCAAAAGAAAAAACAAAAACAATATATCCAACTCATATGGACAAGGAAAGTCAATGACAAGTTTTGCCAGAATTGGAAAGGAAGAGTTCAGATTTACCAGAACATAATTAATCTGTGGGAATAGAGAGCTTGTAATACAGTGAATCCAACAAAAGGGGAACATTGGGCAATGGGCCAATGTAAAACCAGATCAATTTCAGGGATTGTTAGCAAGCAAACTCTCCCTTGTCTGTTTAAGCTAACAATAGGTGATTCTCTGCTTCTTGCAACAAAAAATAAGCCAAATTAAGACATTTTTTCTGACACAGGATATGGAGTAATGTACCTTGAATGGGCATGAAAACTTTCTTCGTGAAGACTGGCTTTCAGAGTTCTGGAGGATGCTATTCAACCTGCTAAGGGAGAATATCACTCAGTGGTCCAACCCAGCATTAAAGCCCAATACCCATAAAAATGACCAGCACAGCAAACTGTATCATTGTAATTATGGCATTTGTATCTTGGGGGTAATCAACAGCTATATACTTGGACTTAAAGCACTGTCAATGGGAAGGAAATCATGGTTGGCACTGTAAACACAGCCAAATGTAGATGGCTAGAGAGGTCATAGATCCTACAGAAAACCTGATCTCTGTAATATCTCTACACAAATAAAATTTCGTACTGTATGCTAAAAATGTATTCTTACATTTACAAATAAGCATACTGCACACAACCCATCAAAGAAGCCCCTTTTTGCAATACATGGAGGATATCACAAATTTCCACACCTTACCACAATCTGAATATATGTCTGAGAGATGTCCGGCCTTAAGTGACAATTCTAGAGTACACTTCCACACCTGTTTTATGGAACACAGTGGAAAAGGGGTAGAGAGAATACTAATACATCCTTTATCTCTCATCAGAGAACCTTCCTTATACAACAGAATATGGTGCACACAGAAGGCCACAACCATCTAAGTTTTAGAGAATAAGAGACTGCAGAGTGCATGTCCCTGGATAGGACTCTTATATTTTATCTCACACTTGCACTGCTCAGGGACCATTGCAGAAAATGGGACAGAAAGACTATAAGACACAGGGTTGGTGCATAGTGAACATAAGGAAAAAGAGGCTTTCAGGCAAGCTCATATGAACTTGTAACAATGGTGACATCATGCCCAAACTCCATGAAGACTGAATTAGACAAAAACTCAGCAAAGAACAAGGGAAATGGACAGCAGGACCCAACCCAGCTGAGGAATTATAGGTAACCGATTACTTCTGGGTAAGGGAGAGTTGATCTTCTTTAGACTCTAGAGAGGCTGACTAGAATCCATTGGATGAACGTGCTCTGAGTGACATCTGGGTACAAATGCTTGACAGTTTAGGACTTAACATGTATGGCAAAATAAATGAAATATGGTGGAGATGGTATGTGGGGATTTGGATGAGGGAGAGATTTCTAAATTGATTAAGGTCTGTTATATGAAACACACAAAAACTCAAAAAATGTTTTAAAAACTATTCTCCGGGCACTGGGCCAGAGGGTCTGGAGAGTCCGGCGGCCAGTGCGGCTGCGCCTTTGGGCAGGATACCCAGAAGCCACCTGTGCAAGTAGCTTCGAAGCTGGGGCCTTGAGGGCGGGACCCGGGCGCTGGGCCAGAGGGTCCGGAGAGTCCGGCGGCCAGTGCGGTTGCGCCTTTGGGCAGGATACCCAGAAGCCACCTGGGCAAGTAGCTTGGGAGCTGGGGCCTTGAGGGCGGGACCCGGGTGCTGGGCCAGAGGATCCGGAGAGTCCGGCGGCCAGTGTGGCTGTGCCTTTGAGCAGGCTGCCGGGGCGCGGGCTAGATCAGGGCATATACCCCCACCCACCCCGCCATCGGTGAGAACCAAGTCGACTCCTTTTTGGGAACCTTCAGAACAAGAAGAAAGGAAAGTGCTTGGCATTCCAATACCAATATAGCAACAAAACTTAAAAAGCAGACAAGTCCATACTCCCATAAAACAGGAGGAGGAAAGGGAACACACAAAACAACAAAAAAAAAGCACCTGAGGAGGAAAGCAAAACCGTCTGCTATTTGTGATCTAAACCACAAAAGGGAAACCCACATGCCAGGGACACGACGAAGGGACAACATGGGAAAGACAGGATAATCCTGCACCAAGCTCTACCAAACCTGCGGAGACAGCTACAATGGGAAACCTTTGGAGGAAACCAAGAAACGATCTTAGAGGAATAATTGCAGACTATGCAGAGAAATTAAATGAAAATAAAGAGGATTCAGAGAACTAAAGAGGAGAATGAAAAACTCACAAAAGGACCTAGAGGGATTAAATGACAAACTTCAGAAAGACTAAAGGAACAGATTGACAAACTCCAGAAAGAATAGCGGGAGAGAAAAAAATAAACTAGAGAAACTAAAGAGAGAGAATGAAAAAACTCAAAAGGACTAGAGGGATACAATGACAAAACTTCAGAGAACTACGGAACCAGACCAACCAACTCCAAAAGAACTAGATGGAGAAAAAAACAAACTCCAAAAGGAAGTAAAACACTAAAAAGGAAGCCAACCAAGAAGTAAGGAACAACCCAGAATTAGATACACCAAAAGAGAAGGGAGCATTCCAAAAATAACAGAGAAAAAAAACAGGATGAAATGCAAAAAGGCAATTAGAACACAATTCACATCAAGAAGAAAGGAAAAGGTCAAATCTTTCTCTCAATAGAGGAGAAGCAGAAAAGATATCAGATCTGGAGATAACAAGAGCATTAAAAGCTCAAATAAGACTAAGAAAATTTAAATAACACAAACGTGGAACAACCAGGAACTTGGGACACTATAAAGTCAAACGTCCCTATCAGGAATATAGAGGAAGGAGGAAGAATCTCAGGAATAGTTATTGATCAATCTCAACAGAATAATAGAAAAACTTCCCCAAACTAAAAATAGACAAACCCATACAAATACAAGAAGCACACAAAACAGACAAAAGATAGGACCAAAAAAAAAAAACCACAACCAAATAAAAAAAAAAACTAGATGCCCAAAACAAAGACAAAATTCTGAGGGCTACAAAAGAAAAACAAGTCACATACAAAGGGAAACCCATCGGAATTTACAACTGACTTCTCGCCTCAACCATGAAAGCAAGAAGAAACATGGAGCAAAGATTCCCAGTGTTAAGGGACTACAGATTGCCAACCAGAAATTTACCCAGCAAAATGTCGATCATACTTGAAGAGAGAGAAAAATTTTCATGACATAAACAAGATGATGGAATACATGTCTGGAAAACCAACTCTTCATAAAAAAACTTGAAGCAATTCAAAGAGCAGAAGAGAGGAGCAAATAATCCCAAACACCCTAGGAAAAAAAACTAATAAAACATAACCATAGGGCAAAATCAGAAGCTAGAAGCCCAAATGGATAATAAAGTGAAAGGAAGCACATCATTCTTTCAATTATAACCTTAAATATTAATGGGCTAAATTCCCCAATCAAAAGGCATAGACTGGGAGAATGGATTAGGAACAAAACCCATCTATATGCTGTCTACTAAGAAACCCATCTCATTTCAAGGATAGGCACCAACTTAGGTGAAGGGATGGAAGAAAAGTATTCCAAGGCAATGGTACCAAAAAGAAAGATGTTGGGCTTATTCTAATATTAGACAAAATGACAGTCAAAACAGAAGAAATCAAAGAGACAAAGAGGCCACACATCTTTATAAAGGAACAATGACGATGAAATTCAACCAATCATAAATATATTGCACCAAACACCGATGCACCAAACTTTATATAGACAATTCTTCAGGACCTCAGGCACAGATTAACCCCAGCACCACTAATACTAGACTTCAAAACCCATTAATCCCCTAGACAGGTCAACAGGGCAAGGATAATACAGGGAGGACATCTGAAACTAATGAACAATGCACCAAATGGACCTCACAGACAAGACATCTATCGAATATTTACCCAAACCAGAGTACACTTTTCTCAGCACCTCATTGGAACATTCGCAAAATAGACCCATATTACTGGGACACAGGGAAAACTCAACAGAATAAAAAGATTGAAATATCTCATTACTGCATTCTATCCAGACCACAGTGCAATAAAACTCAATATCACAACAGCAGATAAACCCCTAATCTCTACAGGAACACATGGAGACTAAACAACACTCTCCTGAATAATGAGTGGTTCAAGGAAGAAATAAAGAAAGAATAAAAAACTTCCTGGAACTGAATGACAATGAATAAAACAACACAGCAAATCTATGGGACACTTTAAAAGCAGTCCTAAGAGGGAAGTTTATAGCCTCTAAGTGCCTATATTAAAAAAAAACGAAAGAATACAAAGTAATGATCTCACACTGCAGCTAAAAAATACTCGAGAAACAACAACAAATGAACCCTAACGGAGCCGACAAGGAAGAAATAACAAAAATCAGAGCAGAGATCAATGAATAGAAACAAAGAAACAACTATACCAAATCAAGAATCCAAAAGTTGGTTCTTTGAGAATAAACAAGAGACAGACCTCTAGCCAGTTAACCAAAAGAAGAGGGAAACAAACTCCAAATCAATAAATCTGTGACGAAAGGGGAAATCACAACAGACAATGAAAATCCAGACCATCATTAGGGACTACTTCAAAAACTTATACTCCATATCTAAGTTTGAAAACCATAGAAGAAATGGATGAATATCTGAATCCTGGGAATCACCAAAGCTCAACCAAGAAGAGATTGACTGCCTAACAGCCAATATACAGGAAGAAATCGAAGATGTAATAAGAGCCTCCCAACCAAAAAATGCCCAGGCCTGGATGGTTCACAGCAGCAAATTTATAAAATTTGAAAAGACTCATAACCATTACTCTACTTAAATTGTTTAGAAGGATACAAACGGAGGGAATTCTCCCATAATCCTTCTATGGGCCAGCATTACGACATACTCCAAAACCAGGGAAAGATACAACCAAAAAGGAAGAACTCTAAACCCATCCCTAATGAAACACAGATGCAAAAAATCTAAACCGAGATTCTGGAAATCGCATACAGACTCACATCAGGAAAATCGTCCACCATGACCAAGTTGGATTCATACAGAGATGCAGGGATGGTTCAACATACAAAATCAAAATAACATCATCAAACATATCAATGGACTGAAGGACAAAAACCACACCCATCTCAATGATGCGGAGAAAGCCTTTGACAAAATCCAGCCATCCTTCATGTTATATAATCCTGGAGGGGAATTGGTTTGAGGGATCATTCCTCAATGTAATCAAAGCCATATACAGGAAACCCACAGCCAATATCATCCTAAATGGGGAAATGACAGAAGCATTCCCCTTGAAGGTAGGAACTCGGCAAGGTGCCCCCGTCACCACTCCTCTTCAATAGTGCTGGAAACCCTTGCCAGGTCAATAAGGCAAGAAAGGAAATTAAAGGAGTTCTTATTGGAAAAGAGGAAATCAAACTATCCCTTTTTGCTTATGATATGATTGTTTCTCCTAAGGGATGCTAAGAACTCCACCAAGAAAACTCCTAGAAATGATAGCTTTGGTAAGTGGCAGGAACAAACTAACTAGAAAAAATCAGTGTCTTTCTACACCAACAAACAGCAACTGAAGAAGGACTTAAGGAGACCTTTCCAATCACATCGCCTCAAAAACAATAAAATACCTAGGAACAAACCCAACCAAAGGACCCCAGGATCTCTACAACAAAATTAAAACCTGAAAAAGAAATTGAGAAGACATCAGAAGATGGACAAACCTCCTATGTCCTGGGTTGGGAAAATAAATATAAGTAAAAATGTCCATCCTACCCAAACTAGTGTAAGGTTTAATGCGATCCCAATCAAACACCCAAGAGTTTCTTCACAGGCTTGGAAACAATCTCATTTCTTTGGAAAAACAAAGACCCGAATAGCCAAAGCAACCGAGTGAAAAGACAATACAGGGGGATTGCTATACCAGACATCAAACTATACTACAGGGCTATATCATAAAAACAGCCTGGTACTGGACAAACAACCCAGTTGCAATGGAATAAAATGTAAGATCCAAACTGAGTCCATACAATTTCAGCCACCTCATATTTGACAAGGGGGCCAGAAGACACAAGGAGGCAGCAGCTCTTTAGCAAGTGGTGTTGGCAAAACTGGATCCCCCTTGTAGAAGGAAGAATTAAACGCCCTACCTCTCCACTTGTACAAAGGTCACACCCAGATGGACCAAAAGACCTCAACGTGAAGCCCAAACCCTGGAGGTGATAGAAGGAAGTTTGGCAGCAGACTACAAGGTATAGGGTATGAAAAGACTCCTAAATCAGCAGCTGTCACAAGAAATAAGATCGACAATTGTCAATGGGACCGCATTAAATCAAAAGCTTTGTAATCAAAGGAAGCAATAAAGAAGTGAAGAGAAACCCACATGAGTGGGAGGAACCTTCACGCAGATACCATCTGACAAGCATATAATTTCCGGTATACAAGTACTCAAAAAACAAAGAGAAAGAAACAAATGAATCACTCAAAAGTGGAGCAAAGATCTGAATAGAGAGCTTCACAGAGGAGGAGATTAGAGATGCCGAGAACATCTTAAGAAGTGTTCAACCTTCTGATAATTGGAAATGAATTAAAACCACTTTGAGATATCACTTATTCCAATAAGACTGCTAGGATCAGGAACACGATGATACCAATGCTGGAGAGTTGCGGGGAAAGGGAACACTCATCCTTTCTGGTGGGAATGTAAACTTGTACAGCCACTATGGAAAGCAGTGTGGAGAACCCTTAGAAGACTCAAATGAGCCTTTCGTTGACCAGTCATACCACTCCTGGTATACCACAAGACACACTCATGCAAGATACATGCACAGTATATTTACTGGCTCTATTCACAATAGCAAAAGCTTGAACCAGCCCAGTGCCCAACGACGAGGAAGAAAAATGTGGTCACTGTACACATGGCTTTCTACGCCAGTGGTAAAGAGGGACAACACTCATGAACTTTGCAGGTAATGGATGGCGTGGAGACTATTATGTAAGTTGAGTAACACTATGTCCACAGAAAAGAACAACGACAAATGGTGTCCCTCATATGTGATGCCTAGTACAACAACAGATATAAATATTTCTCATGGAGAGGGATGCATTGTAAAGACAAACAACAGAAAAAAACTGCATCGAAAATTGGACTGAAATGTGTGAATGGGAAGGGGGGACTGGGTGGGGGGGACACGGTGTGTATTTTGGTTTAGGCAGATTTAATTGACATGAGTTCAGCAAGTACTCAGTTTGCCTAGAACTGTCCTACAGTGACTATTGGTGTTTTGGACTTAGTAATAGTAAATATGTTTATATTAACAACATTGGTTTACAGACTCTGATAAAACGGTAATGCACTTGAGTTAATGTAGATATATGTTGCCGTTGTCCACATTTTGTTTACACCAAAAATCTGTAGAGCACTAACTTGGGTTTTGCACATACAAAGTTCTCTAATTATTTTCTTTTGTACCGTATCCCCTTGTAGCCTTCTTTATAGATGTATTAACGCCAAACTTAATTGCTCTCCCAGTTACACAATCACTACAGTCACCCAAAACAGCCTGGTGAATTTGATGAATCTGTGCCTTGATTCCACCCTATAGTTGTTATACAACTGTCTTCTGGAGACTCATGGGTTAAAAAAGGGGGGGGATACAGACAGACATGAAACCTTTTCGTCAAAAACCTTGCAATTCAAATCTTAAAACTAACCCACGGGAAAAGATTTGTTTGTTCAACCGGACAAAATGTCACCAACTTAACGGCTGAGAAAGAAAAGATACAGCTTTGCATTGAGTGTAGGTGTACTAAAAAGTGGCAACTGAGGTTGACCCGTCTGAATACATTTAAGGAAGAAACGCCTCAGATTGCCATTAATACATCAACCCTCTGTGGATACCTACATGTAACAAATATATTTATAATGAGTCCTAATGAAACTTATACTTCTAGGTGCCACAAAGGTGTTTTGATATGACTTTCTTGCCCCCCCCCCATAGAACAAGGAGGAAATATGACGATGTGAGGTCGTTCTCTCCACTGTTAATTGGAGCAACTAGTTATAGAGGTAATCTCTTATAAACCGGTAAAAATGCCTTCTTTAATTGACTAAAGACATAAAAACTGTGAAAAGGTTATTACTCTGTCGAACCAAATATAATACTAAAGGTCCTTGGGATATGCCACTTAGGCAAGTATATAATGCAGGAGCTCTGAACCAAGCAATGGATTTTCTACCAGGGAGGATGTTGGCCAGGGATCCAAGGCCCACAAAGGTAAGGGCTCCTTGCCCTAAGTTGGGTACCTGCAGGGGAAGGCGATAAGACCTGCTGCTGCAGACACTGACGTTAACATGGGGATGTATTGAGGACCACAATGCAATGTGTACAGATGGCCTCTGTGATATCCAGAGAGTGTTACCAAGGCCACTAAACCAATAAAGCAAATACGGGTTCCCCTGAGTCAAGCAAGACTCGCAAGTCAGCACCAGCTACACCTCACTCTGCCTGAATAATCGGCAGGAGGCAGCCATTGCTGTATATTCCCAAATCTAATTTGCTATTTGCTCTCTCCTTGGCGGAATAACCCCATGGCTGATGCCACAAGCTTACATCTTTCTACAGGTTAGGAGATGTTAAAGCCACAGTAAGACACCCGTATATTAAAGGGGGGTAAAATAAGTTTATTCAGGATTAACATATCATCAAACCAATATGGTTATGCCAAAGTAAACACGACATAACATATTAGTTCTGCTTAAATACTATATATCTAATTGCGTGTGCTTCATTAGTAGGATCACGAAAGGTTACTCCGAAACCAAAACTGTCAGCCATGAAAGGAAACAGCCAGAATTGACCCAGGTCACACGTCAACAGCTCCGGTCAGAGTGGGATGTTTTACTTCTCATCCCCTTGTGCCCTTTTCTAGCCACGGGAACAATCTGCGGAGAGGGGCGCCGTCGGGTGCTTGAATGTAAAGGCTGTGATTGGGGGTTGATGAGGAAACTACAGCGATGTTGTCTGGACCTCATTTTGATCAATTGATTAAACCAAACAACCTGTCACCCCCCACTGGATGGTTAGGACTGTGGGGTTTGGCAAAACAGTCTGCAGATTGGTTTGCACGAAGGAGCTTTACTCATGGATTATCATTTATAGCTAAAAAATGGAAAAAAACTGAAACGATACAGGACAGTTATGGCAGAATACATGGATCTGGGTGGTTGGGGTGGGGGGAAGGAAGGGAAATATGCTGATCTGAATTTGGAAAATGATGTACGAAATGCATCAACAGCTCAATAAAAATTAAATAAAAAAAGTAAAAACTATTCTCCAATGAAAATACACTTTGACTAAGGATGGTGACACATGTCAACATTGCATAATCAGCCCTTGGGAGACTAAGAGCATAGGACAGCAAGTTCCAGAACAACAGATATACAGAGTAAGTTCTAAGCCAAGCACAGTCATACAGATGCCCCTTGTGCTGGATAGCTTTAGTGTCAACTTGAAACACCCGGGTTGAGGGAGCCTTAGTTGGGAATTGGCTCCATTGGATTGGCCTGTGGCCACATCTGTGGAGTAATTGCCTTGATGGTTGAGAGTGTGGGAGGGCCCAGCCCACAAGAGTGGTGCCACCCTGGGCAGGTTGTTGTGTACTGTTTAAGAAGGCGGCTGGGCCATGTAGCAGGGAGCAAGCGACATCTAACAGAATTCCTCCATGGCTTATGTTCAGTCCTCCTCCATGGTTCCTGCCCGGAGTACTTGCCTGGGCTCCTGAGTGATGAACTGGACCCAGGAGATGTAAGCTGAATAAACCTTTTTCCTCCAAGTTGGTTTTGGTACGAGGTTTTGTCACAGCAATGAAGACAAACTAGGACAGAATTGGTACCAGAAGAGTGGGGTTATTGCTTGACAGACCTGACCTGGTGTTTTTGGGGAAGGATGGAGGTGTTTGGACTTTGGGCTGGGAAGATCATATGGCCTAAAGATCATTACTGTGGAGCTTGGAGCAGTTTTGCTGAAGGATTGATGAAGAGGCCTGGCTTGTGAAGCTTTTAGTTTCAAAGGGAAGAGACAGTACTATCATCGGATGTTAATCTGTGGGTTCTGGTCATGCGGGGCTGAAGAATCAGCTGTAAGTAACAAGGACCAGAACCTGAAGGGAAATCTGTTGTACTGGGACAATTGAACAATTGATGCTGGTTACTGGGCTGAAAAAATGAGTGTATAACAAGAGACCAGCACACTTGGTGAAATCTTCTGGGAAGAATTTCTTCAGGGTCAGCACACGAAAGCTTGTGCCAGAAGGGCTGAACCTCCATTCAAGCCAGAACAGGACTGGTATATAAGAGTCTCCTATATGGTTCTGGTGTTGAAATTTGAGGGGGTCACAGAGAGCAGCCGAGGCTTGGCACTGGAGAGGACAGGAAAGACCAATTGGTGGAAATGCACCTCGGTCAGCGGAAGACCCCAGGATTGCAGGGGTCATGGAGAGAAGCTGAGGCTTTGCACACGGAGAGTCACAGAAGAGACCAGGTCAGAAGCTCCCAGCTTTTTGGAGATGCTGGGACCGTGAAATGGCCACCAAGTCAGCAGCAGGTATGAAATGGGAGTGCGCCTGGGCCTCTCGAGATGAGCTGTGTGTGCCATGGATGGCAGAGTTGGAGAGGAGGAGCGCCGAATCCCTTTGGAGCGCCAGGAAGATGTGAGTGAATCCCAGGTGTCCAGCCTTGAGGTACTCTTACTGGATTTAGGTTTTGTTTGAAGGTGGCCTGATTCTTCCTTGAAATAAGACAGTACTTGTTTTCTGATTTTACGCGCCCACAGCTTAAGAGGACCTTTCATAGGATTAACTTTTAAGTGCCATTGGACCATTTTAAGGACTGTGGGGCTTTTAAGGTTGTACTGTCTTTGGTTGTGATTAATGTTAATATCATACTTTGGGGATAAGAACTGGAAATGTGGTGGTTTAATAGTGATGTGTTTTGTGTGTCAAGTTGACAAGGGGTCAATTGTGCTGGATAGCTTTAGTGTCAACTTGACACACCTGGGTTGAGGGAGCCTCAGTTGGGGAATTGGCTCCATTGGATTGGCCTGTGGCCACATCTGTGGAGTATTGTCTTGATGGTTGAGCGGTGTGTGAGGGTCCAGCCCACAAGAGTGTTTCCACCCTGGGCAGGTTGTTGTGTACTGTATAAGAAGGTGGGCTTGGCATGATCCAGGGAAGCAAGCCAGTGAACAGCATTCTTCCATGGCTTATGCTTCAGTTCCTGCCTCCATGTTCCTGCCCTGAGTTCTTGCCTTGGGCTCCCTGAGTGATGAACTGTGACCCAGGAGATGTAAGCTGAATAAACCCTTTCCTCCCCAAGTTGGTGTTGGTCAGAGTGTTTTGTCACAGCAATGGAAGACAAACTAGGACACCCCTTAATCAAAAAACAGAAAGAGCAACAAAAATTCATAAATAAATATGTATGCTTTGAAATTTAGATGAAAACATTTGAAGAAAGTAATCACCTTATAATCAGGTTCATTTTGTGGACCAATCTTTCTGTAAACACTTTTCATGAGGTAATGACAACCAATAAAAGTGAGTTAAACATAACATGAATTCCTGAATAACACAGCTATAAATTATTCTAAATTTTGAAAGTTAGAAACTGAATATATATGAAAGAGAACAGCCATATTTGCCTAAAAATTTGGTTTGTTAAAGATGCAGTTGGTCCTATATTAATAGCTTGATTTTAGTCTTTATTCCTCTAACAAATGATAATCAAGAATCTGTTGAGGTTTCTTTTGTGTAACATCCCTACCATATCAAAAAGACACTATCTACTCACATCTTATCTCCAGGCTCTTACAATCTTTCTGTGCCCTCCTTTACAAGGGTGCCTGAGCCTATGGTGTAGGTGTTATGACTGTACTCACAATGGTCATTTATTCTCTAATTTTAAGTAGTTGTGTATCTCTGTAGTTGCTTCTGTCTACAGCTGCTTATATAAACAAGACTTGCATAATGAGCACATCTTTCAGTATGTTGATGTGTATGGGGAGATTTCTTAAGGGTGCATCTCTTGAGGAAGGGCTACAAGCAGTCAGTGGCTGCTGAGAGTGGGAGAATCATTTTTCTCCAGGGACAACTTCCCTGATAGATTATGGAATCCCAAGTGTTCAGGCCCAATTACATAAACCTACAAGCAACACAAAATGGAATCAGTAGGTTGTGTATATACATATACATGCAAATATACATATACGTATATATCTGTGCATATATGCATATATATGGAGCAATTATATCTAAAGTGAACAAACTCATGAATTCCAGATGGAGTAAGAGAAACACTAGAAGAGTTGGAGTCAGGGGAGGGGTTCGAGAAATGATATAAATACAGTACTCATTTATGAAATTCTAAAACCAATTAAATAAATATGCATTAAATTGTACCTTATGGTGGCTAATCACAAGGAAACAAGAGTCTTCAAGACACACCATCAATGAACTCGTGTAAGAATTCAAATCAATGGTGATAGCATCCACAAGTCCTATGCAAGCTCAAACCAAACAAAATCCCAGCATAGAAATAAGGAAGTGGGTAAGGAATCCCAATTGACCCAAGGAACTTTTGGCAACTGAGGAGTGCTGGGAGGAAAAGAGTCAGAGTCTTACTGTGATGGGGCTTTTGGTAGGCTCAGTAGATGGACCCAGACCGAAGTACATTTAGGGACATACATAAAACTCTATAAGCCATATTATAAGAATACCTTAAATTGGGCAGAAGCAGGGAAGAGTTAGGGGAGGGGATCTAAATATCATCAAACTCTATTGTATGAAAATAGCAAAAAAATCAATAAATTTTTAAAGATTGTGACATATAATACATTTTAAGTTTGAAAAATCAAATATTTTCAAAACTTTCCAAATTTAATATGCAATTTCCAAGGGAATTTTTTATATTTCTTTCTACATAAGATAACTTTTTTAATAGAATGTCATTTTGGTTCTATGGGGTCTGTTTCTCATACTAAGATGTAAATTCAAGCCTTTATTTTTCACTCTGAAACCATACACTTGATACACTTTCAGTAAAGTCATACATTTTCTTTAAACTATACTATTCCAAATATTCTCAAACTATTAAAACATTATTCACTTTCAATGACTTATTCTACATATGAAGGATGGTACTTAACTCCAAATATGGGAATAATCTGGGTAGAGAAATAGTCTATTCTCATAAAAATTAATCTCTCCATGAAGAACATGCCATTATATTAGCAGAGAATAGTGCATGTTCTTGTAAAGGTAAATAAATGAGTGATGTGAAAATGGTGTCTTGGAACAAGGGAAAATCATTAAATACAAAATAAATTAAGGCTGGGCGTGGTGTCACAGGTCTTTAATCCTAGCATTCCGGAGGTAGAAGCAGACAGTTTTTTTCTGAGATTCAGGCAATCCTGGTCTACATTGCAAGTTCCATGTCAACCAGGGCTACAAAGAGCAACTTTGATACTACTGTTGCTGCTGCTGCTGCTGCCACTACTCCTAAATTATTGACCTGTCTAGTATTATAACTGAGCTAAAATCACTGGAGAATCTGAGAGGACAGTGCAGGCAAAGCTGAGCACATACGTCCAGACAATTATCATGAAAGACACATGTGCCTCCTGCATCATTTATATTCCAGTTTCTCTTTTTCTCTTATATTCTTCTATATTTGTTTGCTTTTTTCCAATGAATAAATTGTAGATATACATATGTTTGAATCTAAGATTTTAATAAACTCTAGTATAGTCACACTCTTATTTCCTGTGATTCCATGCTTTCGTTCAATTAATGAAGCTGAGATTACATTAGCCTTTTTAGCAGTTAAATTGCATTATTAATTCATATTAATGAAGCCTCTTTTTCAGCATAATTTTAAAAATAATTTTACCAGGTAATTAGTTTCATCAACATAGCTCCTTTTCCCTGCACTCTTGGGAATATCTAAGATGAAGGATTGGGACTTTTGCAACAGGGCTATATTAATAGTTGTAATTAACATGAGAAAACTTTAATCAGTTGCTGTTAGTTGAGTCTGGAAAACATTTCGTTCTCACTGGACAAGTGAATTCTACACTTCTATGTTTGCTGCCCATTTACAGTAGCTGGAGATGCTTGCTTAGACCCTGTGACTGCCCCCTTAAGGTAAACAGATCTGCATTGGAGAACATACCAATTTGTTATTATAAAAATCCATTAATTTATAAAAATAAAAAAGGCTTTCATTTTTCTTCAAATTTGAGAATCATTCTCTTTTTGGAGGTGCTTTTTTGAGACAAGGCCTCCCTGTAGCCCCAAGTGGGCTGGAACTCTCTATGTAGATCGGACTGTCTTTGAACTCACAGTGATTGCCCTGCCTCTCCCTCCCAAGTGCTGTAGTCAAAAGTGCACACCACCATGCCTGGCTGAAGAATCATTATCTTTTTATTTTTTATCTTCTTACCAATACCCAGCAGGTGTCTCAAACTTCATGATATCTCTGTCACAAAGAAGGTGATTCTCATGGTCAAATTTCTTCTTCAGGAAGTCCTCAAGTTTTATCACACTCTCCACTTTCCATGGATTTGTTTTTTCTGTAATTTTCTGTTAATAAGCTATCACTGAAGTGAACATTAGGGCTGACATTAATGTCCATCAAGGTTTCTTTCTAGAGTCACATATATCTGCCAACATCTTCATTCAATGTTTTCTTTCAGTTTGAATTCAAGCCTCCAGACACTAACACTGCCCTTTCCCTAGTGATTTAACATTCACTCAACTATGTGCTGATGGTTGCAAGAGGGTGATTCCAGTTCAATATTTTTCTGAACTACTGAAACTAAATCCAATTACCTACTCCAAGATCTCAAGTCATTTCCAATTAGATGTACCTCAGACTTTGAAGCTAAACCTGGTTATGATGTTAATGTGCCAGCTAATAAATTTTATATACATTTTGCTTTATTCGTTTTTTTCCATACTTGTACTGTTATTTTTTTCAAAGCCAATTTTTATTGAATCTTTGTGAATTTCATACAAAATTTCAAATCAAATCTAGACCCATGCCCCTTCACTGGCCCCCACCCCACCAGAGCTCATACATTCTGCCAAAGAAGTTTTTCATCTTTTTCTCAGCCTCAAAATTGTCAATGCAAAAGTTTACTATTTTGAGCAGAAGTTCACCATTTCAATCAGTTCTTTGACCCAGTCTTGTTATTGTTGTTATTCCTTCCTATATGCATCACTCCAAAATATTCATATATGCATGCCACGTATATCATAGGTTTTAGCATCTTCAGCTTACGATATTTTTTTTTTCTTTATTAGGCTGAAAGATGTCATGTTTGAAGATTGCTCCTTGGCAAGCCCATACTACTATCAATTCTGCCCTTGTGCTCCACACTGGGGTTTTCCCTTCCCATGGTCACTAAATGAGGTCCAGTAAGCACCTCATCCTCTCTTGGTCTTCCTGAAGTGGTCTCTGTGATATAGCAAGGGTAGTCCAACAATGGCGGTCTATATTCTGAAGAGGCTGAAACCCCAGTAGTAGCTCAGTCCACAAACTGGATGTCTCAGCATTCCCTATCTGGCACCGAAGGTTTGGAGGATTCTTGGAGAGACATGAGTCTTAGTCCATATTGGAAGGTTGAAAATCTGTGTCTCATGTCTTTGAAGGATGGCAAAAGCAGTGTCAGCCACAGATAGCTGCACTTGCCAGTAAGACAAGACAAGCAAAACAACTGTACTCTTTTTTTTTTTTTTTTTTTTTACTTTGTTCCTTACCTAAGATCTCAAGTTTTATACCTGAAGTACAATTTCTCGGGCCTTACTAAGTATTTATTTCTGGTTATTCTTTCCTTGTGGATGTTTAAGGGCGCACAGTTATCCCAGATTAAGGATTTTGTTCTTGTTTTCTCAAGATCAATTGAAGATCGGGTCCTCAAGAGTCACTCAGGTTTTTGGTGGGGTGGGGAAGACCCTGGCTCATTTTGGCTTTTCATTTACCAGTTCCATCCACTCGAGGACAAATTCAGATCTTGCTAGAAGCATGATCAGACTTCCCTCTTTATAGACTGACACTGGATGAAGTCTTATTAGTGGATCTCCAAGACCTCCCTGCACAGGAAAACTGGTGCTCACATTTGTAGGACATTTCAAGAGATGCCCCCATGCATAGTGCCCTGGGACTTAGTTGACCTCTGAGGGCAAGGAACAAAGTTATCACTTACGCATGCCTTTAATCCTAACACTTGGGAGGCAGAGGCAGGCAGATCTTTGTGAGTTCAAGGCCAGCCTGGTCTACAGAATGAATTCCAGAAGAATTGGGGCTACAGGGGGACCCTGTCTTAAAAAAAAAGTTATCATTTACAACCTTTGGCCAAATCAGTACGAGCACTAAGTATGGTCGTTAAACAACCAGAAAGGCTAAGTTACACCAGCCTGATACTTTTAACTACTGTATAATATTTTAGAAAAGGCTTTTATAAAAGCTCAAGCACCTTGTTTAAGAATTAGTAAAAAACACTCCCATAAAATAAATACCATGGTTAGAGATAATGTCATGACAAACTAGTCTTTTCCTCATTCTTTTGATCTTATATTACTCTAAAATCTTTGTTGCAGTTAATGAGTATTTCCATCCACCTTGCTATGACTGTAGCTAACTTTGGATATCAATTTTGTACCCTACTTAATCAGGATTGCTAACTACTCTGAACACTATGACCTCACTAAGATTGGGATTATATCTTTCCTTACATTAACTCCATATTTTAGTATATTTTATTATTCTTAAGTTAATTTAAATATACCTATACTTTTGTAATGTCTGGAGAGGTACATAACTTTATATTTATTACTTGGTAAACACAATCATTTTTAAATTGGAAAATTATTCTAGCCAATGTTATTTGGGGCATTCTTATACATTATATTTAAGATGCATACATTTCATCTTTACTTAAAATTTGATTTCAATTATTGTTCACTATTCTGCTTTATTTCTTCTATGGCCATTCTCAATTACATAAATTTACTTGGAACAGCGCTGCAGCCCTTCTCCACTGGTGTCAGAATTTTATATTAAATTGTTGCCCTTAAAAGGGAGTTCATATATTTACATTGCATGCTACAATGAGATTCAGCCCATTTTACATTACATATATGTAAATTATATATTATATTTAATATTTATTAATTTATTTTACATGTTAAAATATTTATATATCTATAATATTTTATTTTTAGTTTATATGTATGAGTATATTGCCTGCATGTGCTTAAGTGCACTCATGTCATGTAGTACCCATGGAGGTCAGAAGAAGCCCTCAGATTCCCTTGCAACTGGAGTTACAGACAGTTGCCAGCCACCATGTGGATACTGAGAATCAAACCCAGGTCCTCGGCAAGAGCAACCAGTGCTCTTAACTGCTGAGCCATATCTCCAGCCCAGATATATATATATANGTTCCTGTAAAGTCAAAAGCCCCCCTAAGTCAGGGACTTCAAGAGGCCAACTATGGAAAAAATTCCAAGAAACAATTATCCTGGACTACCTTCCTGCAGCCCAAGAAATGTTGCTGCAACATTCTGCAATATATATATGTATATATGTAATATATATATATATATATATATATATATATATATTATATATATATTAACTCAAGTATTACATAATGGCAAAAGTTAAAACAGCAGAGAGAATTTAAAATCATTCCAAATCTAGCAAAATAAAAAAAAAAAGAAAAATATTTTTCTTACATGATTTTCATTGACTTGAACTTAGTAAAATAGTTGTCTATACTAAAGATAAGGTATATCTAAAAAAAGTTGCTAAGCTTTCAGTGCTAAACAAATAAAATGTATTAGTAATGAAATCATCATTAATCAATAATCTAAGAAACCTGAAAAGTGTTGGAACACCACCTTGTTCTATTATCTAAGTGATAACTTGCATGAAATCCGCACTATAGATATTTTAAATTCTCTTTTCTTGTGAATTTTTAAGGGAGCCTATTTAATTTTCTACAGTTTATTAGAAAACACAAATTCTCTCATGCATGAGCAACCTGTCAATAATCTAAACTATATTATTGGAAATTTTCAGAACTATTTTCATTCCTCTTGTATAAAACAGTGCTAAACTATTTGAAAAAAATATTTTCTTTTATTCATAATAAAATGTCCCCTATTCATTCTTAGGTTTTACATTTTGGCTCTCTGGTTTCTTAAACTTTCTTCTCTGTAATCATCAGATTTCTCAACCAACATTCCTTTGTTTTCCCCTCTAAGTATAGAAAACAACAGTGTGAAGAATGTAGGATAGAAAGCCTATTTAAGAGAATACCTCTATAACAGCTGGCTCCAATCTACAACTGGAGAACGACCTCATCATCATCATATTTTTCCTTATTCTATGGGGGGGAGTTAAGAACGTCACTTGTATTAAAACCTTTGCGGCACCTAGAAGGTAAGCTTCCTTAGGATTCATTAAAAATAGTTGTTACTAGTAGGATCCAGAGAGGGGCCTGATGTCTGCAGCAATCTGAGGCATTTCTTCCCTCAATGCCCAGAGGAGTCAATCCTTCTGCTGGCACTTTCTGGTACATCCTACTCACTGCAAAACTCCATTTTCTTTCTCAGCCATTAAGTTGGTGATACTCTGGCCTGTTGGAACATACAAATCCTTTCCCATAGTTAGTTTTAAGATTTGGATTGCACAGTTTTTTGACAAAAAGTTTTCGTATCTATCTATATCCCCCTTTTTTATTTTAGGTTTTTATTTTTGACCCATGAGTCTCAAAAATGCAGTTGTATTATATACACCTATAGGGTGGAATCAAGGCACAGATTTCCTCAAGTTCACCCATGCTGTTTTGGGTTACTGTATATGATTAACTTGGGAAACAAACTTTATTTTTAAATTAAATCATCCTATAGGTGAAAGAGATTGCTACCGGGTGATACTATATGACAGAAAAATTATAGAGAACATTTATTTATACCAATCCCAAAGTAATTGTTATACAATTTTTAATTAAAGCTAATGTGGACAACAGCAATTTATAACACCAATTAACTCAGATGCATTACCATTTTTATCAGCCTTTAAACCAATGTTGGAGCCAGCTGTTTTAGAGGTATTCTCTTGTAAAATCGGTAAAACTGCCTTCTTTAATTGACTAATGGACATAGAAACTGTGAAAGGGATTAATCTCTATTCAGAACCAAATATAATGCTAAAGTCTCCTTAAGCTATGCACTTAAGCAAAATATATTAATACAGGAGCTCTGACATCAACAATGGATTATTCTACCAAAGAGATGTTGGCCAGGGGATCCAAGCCTCCACAAAAGGTAAAGGCTCCTTGCCTCCAAACTGGGATATCTGCAGGAAGAGAGGTGATAAGGGCCTGCTGTTGAAGACCTGATATAAACATGGGAAAGATGTATGGAGACCGCACTTGCAAGTATACAGATGGTCTCTGGAATGCCAGAGAGTGTTACCAAAGGCCACTAAACCAATAAAGCAAATATAGGTCTCCTGTGGTCCAGAGTCCGACTCCCTCTCCCATCAGCCACCAGCTAGCGACACATCATACTGGCGTGGGAACATGACTGCGTGCAGAACAGCAGCTTGGCAGGTTCAGTATGTCGCTGTATATCCCAAATCGTTATATTGCTATCTAGCCTCTCGACCCTCTCTTGATAGTTTGAAAGATTTAACCCATAGGCTGATGCCACAAGCTTACATCCTCGTAATGGTTAGGGAGATGTTATAAATTACACGAAGACCCTGTCATACTCTAAGCAGAAAAAATGTAATTTCATGGTAAACAATACCATCCAAACATCTTGTTCTATACACAAAGCTAACGCTCCATAACCAATCTAAGTACTGTTTACAATACTTAGTACTCTTATACCTATGCTGTCTCAAGTAGCGATCCTTCGAGTGAAAAGAGCCTATATATGTATACCTGTTTAAAACTAGCACTATAGTATACTATTGTCATGTGCGTGGTCGTTAGAGCTCCGATGAAACAAAACAGCACCAGAAATAATATACTCGAGAGCATACAACAGCACACAATCTCAGAAAAGATATAGAACTGCTTTGCTTTCTCATCCACCTGTGCACTTTTCTAACTAGCAGACACGAATAATCTGCTGGAAAGGGGCGCGTGGTAGAACGTAAGGGCTGCTTTTGGCGTGAATGGTGAAACTACAACAATATAGACTCGACACCATTTGATTCAACTTTGATTGAACATACAAGCCCTCCCTGCTGGATTGGTGGGACCCATGAGCTTGTGCGATTTGGGCACAAATGCTTGCAAATTGATTTAACATGAAGGATGCTTGGGTACTTCAAAATTATCGGCTTATTGGTTAAAAAAGAAAACAAAACCAAACTCAAAATAACAGAGAATGATTGCAGAGAAAGTTACAGCCAGAATTTCATGATCTGGGAGGGTAGGGTCGGTGGGGTAAGGGAAGGCGGAATATATGCCTGCAACTGAATTAGAAAATGATGTATTTAAGATAAACAAAGCATCAAATAAAAAAAAAAGAAAGCCTATTTAAATGGTATGTGTGTTTCATTCATTCCAATGTGATGCGAGTACACGTTTAGCATCGAAGAGCTGATTGATAATGATTGGGGAAAAGTGCCGAGCATATAGCTCTCTCTCAAGACATCAAGATATTCAGGCCATCTCCCTGCGCGTAAATATATATCTCCGATCTCTTAGTACATATTATATACTGATCTAATAACTAGCTACCAACGTACCTATAAATATGTACATACTCCTCTCTCTAAGTATTATTTTATTTTATTTATGTGTATGAATGTACTGTCTGCATGTAGGTTTGTGCACCAGTGTCCTGCAATTCCGCAGATGTCAGAAGACACCTCGGATTCCCCTGGAACTGGAGTTTTCCTGGAATTGGAGTTACAGCCAGTTCTCAGCCGCCATATGGGTGCTGGGATTCGAACCCGGGTCCTCTGCAAGAGCGGTCGGCACTCTTAACCGCTAGGCCATCTCTCCAGCACCAAAACTGTTTCTGTTTCTGAATGTTTTGTTTTTAACAAATTACAGTATCTATATAATTGTAATAGCATATTTGTTTAGAAGGCCAGTTTATACTCTAACCTATCTAGTAAATAAACTATTCAGCAATAAGAAAAGATGAAATTATGAAATTCACAGGGAAATGGATGGAACTAGAGAATGTTATTCTGAGTGAAGAAACACAAAGACAGAAAACCAGCCATTTGTATGTTCTCCTTCATTTGTGGATTGTACCACCAATCCACTTACATGAGAATATATCCTGATATAACACCAGGAGCCAAGAACATGGAAAAGGTACATGGAGGTAAAAGAAAAGAAAAATCTGAAACAGTAAGGAACAGGGGGCAATGAGGGTGGGGAGGGCAGATAGAAGGGCATATGATGGGAGTTGGGGGGAGGCAAGAAGGGGAAAGTGGGGATGATCAGAGTGCTGGGGCTGGGGGGAGAGGAGAGAGTTGGTAAGGGTAGAGAAAGAATATAGTTGATGGGAGCTTGTGAGACTAGGAAAGCTAGAGTGTAATGCGATGCCCCCAAGACCCCATGAGAAATCCACAGACACTGTCTGAACATTAGTGCATGGGTTGTGCAACCTGGTAACTGTGTGGCAGGGAGCACAATGCAAAACAGAGGCTACGTCCCTTTGAATGGTTGCTGAGTGCGATCCAAGCAGGCTAACCCCAAATCTCTTTATTACCTACCAGAAATAGAGGATGTGGCCCTATTGTTCAGAGAGGAACATTCTTCATGGATGGGACTTAGATTAATGGAACAGGAAATGACCTGCAACTTTTCTATCCAAAGTTCAGCACTCACAATCCTAGACAATGTGCACACTGCTATGTGAGAAAATCAATCAATGGCACAACTCTGCAAACTCTAACAATCATGATGAGTTGCCCAGGAAACGTCCTCTACTGGTTCAGGGGAGGCACTGTTGTCTAGGGGTGGTCAACAGCTATGTAATTGGACTTGGAACCCTCTCAATGGAAGTGAAGCCATGAGAACCACTATAAACTCTGTCAATGGACAAGGCTAGAGAGTCTAAAGTAAACCGTATAGGGGGTCATATCTCTAGACAAATGAAACATCTTATTGTACACTAATTATGGAATCTTATATTTACAGACAACATACCATATGCCATTCATCAAAAAAGCTACTCTATGCAAAAGCTGGAGGCCACTGTAGTATCTGACAACTGGTCAGACACAGAACATATGCATTATAAAACTCCCCATTCCTAAGAGACAAACCTACAACTGAACCTCTACACACAGAGGATCAGAGAGAAAATGAGAGTCCCCCTCCATCCTCACCAGGAATGATTCTGTTCACAATAAAGTATGAGGGAAACAGAAAGCCACAACTAGTCAACCTCCAAAGAATGGAGTATCCCTGGATGAGGCCCCTATATTAAACTTCACCTACCCAAAACTCAGGGATCATTGTGGAAGAGGGGGTAAAAATATTGTAAGAGCCAGGGCTGGTTCATGAATACAGAGAGACAACCTATTGAGAGCTTTCACAGGTAAACCTGTGGCAATGCAGGCATCAGACACAGGCCCCATGCCAACTGGGACAAGGTCTCAAAGTGGGGCAAGAGAAATGGGTGGGGGACTGACCTGGACTGAAAACTATAGGAGACTGAGTAATGTTGGGTGAGCCAGAGTATGCCTTGCCTAGGATTCAAAGAAGTGCTGACTGGACTCCAGTGGATCTATTTGCAAAGAAAGACATCTGAGTTTGGGACTACACAGGGCTTAGTTTGGGATGTTGTGATCCATGAGTTCTTGGGACATCGAGATGGGACATGGGATAGGGCTTGGGACATCGAGTGGATTGGGTTTGGTTGGGAACCATTGTATTAGGTGTACAGATCCTCAAAATATATTTTTAAAAAGTCAATAATGTGTCTCCATTGAGCCTACTAGACTATAGACTATAATGCAAACATGTAGAATAACCAGTTAAGCTAAGATCAAAATTAGAGCTATAGCAATTATTTTCATCATATTTATGCTTTTTTCCTGTATATGTGGAACCAAATAAACCAAATGGAAACAAAACTTCTCTGACATCAGTGCTGGCCATGGAAAAATCATTACCCAAGTACTGATATTTTTTATTCTTTTAGGATTTATAATTTTTCTTAGCATTGCAAGTCCACCAAATATCCAGCTATTTGCCCGATACTAAGCATTTGTTAGTTTTAAGACTATTGAGAACCAGTTACCTTGAGACAGGAACATATATCTAAATTCATGAAAAATATATCATTTGGGTGACAGTAAAAAGCAATAAATGAAGAAAAGATAAAAGGAGGAAGGGTGGGTAGGACAGAGAAGATGGAAAGAGAGATTGAGAGTAGGATGAAAGAATGAGGAGGGAGAAAGGGAATCAAGGAATGAAGAGAGAAGGGGAGCCAAGATGAAGTGAACACCCAGAAAGAAGGAAAGGATGGAAAAAGAAGCTGCTGATTCAGACAGCCAGAAGATTGCAGCAGCTGAAAAAGACCTCTAAAATGTAGATAATGGGAGACAGAAAATTTAAAAACGCTTGAAATAGCTTAGAATTAAGATGAAAGTTTTAATCTTCCATGTGATCAGGGGAAGATTATTTATTTGTTTAATGCAAATCTTCCTTTGTACAATATGCATTAAAATATCATGGGTAAAAAATGAACAGGGTAATTTTACTACTCTAGTAATTTTAGTAGTATTTTTAAAAATACACAAAACAGAATATAGGACATGCCAAATAGCTTCCAGCTTAAACTTCAGCTACCATTTATAACAGCTCAGGTTCTATCTTGTTAATATTTAATTTGGCCTTTGCAGTAGAGAGAGATGTGCTGAGCTTTGTGGTATATATTTTGGGAAAAGACTCAGAAAACCACAGGCAGACACCTAACCTTTCAGACAGATTTCTTTCTTCCTTCAGATAAGCTTTAATTTTAAATTATACTAAAAATAGATCACACATTTAAAAAGTCATGTTAAATTTTTTCTATGCTCTTGATTTTATTTAATTATTAAATTGTTTATTTATTTATTTATTTATTTACTTACTTACTTATGTCTTTTTTGATACAGGGTCTCCCGGTACCCCAGCTATCCCGGAACTCAATATGTAGGTCAACCTGGCCTTGATCTCTTACACCTGCCTCTTCTTGCCAACAGTTGGGATTAAAGGTATGCACCACAATTCCCACCTTTTCTTTGCTTTTTAAAAGATGTGTTTGATTTTACTTCCAGAAAATTCAAATGAGGATAAAGGAAAGTGAATACCAAAAAAGTAGCTTGATTTACTCACCGCAGATCTAAAATTTCATTTGACTGAATCAGTGTGGTAACTCGAATGGGAATGTATCCCATAAGCTCCCAGTATTTGAACACTTGGTCCCTAGTTCTTGGCAGTTGTTGGGGAGAGGGTCATAAAACCCTTGGAAGGTGTGGACAAACTGGAGGAAGCCTATCACTGATGCCAAGTTTGAGAGTATAGCTCTCTACTCACTTCTAATCTGTCTCTGTTTCTTATTTCTGCTTTAAGGTGTGAGTGCTCAGCTTTCTGCTCTGGCTGCCTCCTGCCACTTCCTGCCAGGACAGTCCCAACAAATGGACTCAGCCTCTGGAAACATAAGCCAGACAACTGATTCCTTCTATAAGTTGCTTTTTCTCTTCCATCAGTTCTTCCCTACCCTGGCAGCACAGATAGCACCTTCCAGCACCACCAAAACTAGTCAGTCAGTACTGATGAAGCTTCCAAGTCAGTACTAGCTTGCTTTCTTCATGTTCTATGACTCAAGTATGTGGTACCTTTGCAATAGGAACAAACAAGAGAAATGGCAATCATCTATAATGTTTGGAAGGCTTTGGGACCTCACTGGCCAGGCCAACACCAAAAAGGCAACCAGTTCAAGGAACCAGACTCTTCGTTAGCCTGTGGTGTCTAGAAGGGGCACTGTTACTCCATTATAGGGTAAATCAATTTAAGCTCTTTTGACAAACACACACACACACACACACACACACACAATATCCTTTCCTGTATTTCCTGCTTTACTTGACTCTTTTCATCCACCAGATTTAACCCTTCTAATTATTCCTCTTTTCCTGGTTATGTCACTGCATTCCATCACCCTTCTTTGAAAGCACCTCTCCTCCCCATGGCCCCTTAACTAATTTCCTGATTTCCATAATATTCCAAGTTAAATACATACAAATGAGAAAAAAAAAAACACATGTCTTTCTGGGGCTATGCTATCTCTCTCAGAAAGACTGATGCCATTTTAGCTCTATCCATTTACCTGCTTTATTAGCCACTTTTCTGTTATCATGATAGAAATACCATGACCAAAGGAACTTATAAAAGAAAGAGTTTATTTGAGCTTATGGTTCCCAGGGAACTATAGTTCATCAAGGCAGAGTGGCATGGTAGCAGGAGGTGCCAGAGCAGGAGCTGAAAGCTGAGGCTCAAGCGAATGAAGATATGACTATGCTTAGCTCTTACTGCTCAACCCCCATGACTTGTTTCCTCCAGTACGGCCATACCTTCTAGAATCTCACAAAACAGCACTACCAACTGGTGACAAAATGTCCAAATACTTAGAGCCTGGGAAACATTATCATTAAAGCCAACACGCCTGTGAATTTCATAATTTGTGTATAAATGTACTACATTTTCATTATCCATTTACTCATTTCCATTTCCTAGCTACTGTGAATAGACTGACAAAGAACAGAAATGAGTAAATATCTTCATACTATGGTATGGTGTCCTTCGGATATATGCCACTAATGGTATACCTGGATCAAATGGTAAATCTATATTTCTAGCTTTTTGAATAATTTCCACACTGATATCTATGGTTTGCCATCAGAAGTGAAGAGCTATTCCCATTTCTAACATCTTCATCAGCATTGCTTGCCATGATTTTTTTCTTTAATTTTAGCCATTCTGACTGGGATAAGATGAAATCTCAATAGTTTAATTTATCCCTGGTTTTTCAGGATATTGAATATTAAAGATTATATTTCTCACCTATTTTTGCTTCATCTTTTGAGAACTTTTGTTCAGTGCTAGGCCCCATTTTTAATTGCGCTGTTTGATTTCTAATATTTCACTATTTTTTTTTTTTTGTCTTTTCGAGACAGGGTGTATTTCACTTTTTTGAGTTATTTATGTATTATAGAAAGAACCCTTTTTCAGATGTCTAGCTGGGTTTTTACCCTTTCTGTAGTCTACTTCTTAGTTTGAATGATGATCTCCTTTACTGTACAAAAGCTTTTTAGTTTCATGAAATCCCAGTTAGAGTTGTTGGTCTTAACACCTGTGCCCTAGAGGTCCTGTTCAGGAAGAAGTAATTTCCTGTCCCTGTGTATATGTAATATGTAATACATTCCAGTGTATTCCCTATTTCCTCTCTATCAGACTCACTGAATCAAGTCTTAAGTTTGATCCATTTGGATTTGAGTGTTGTGGAGGGTGAGAGATGAGGGCCTAGTTTCATCCTACTTGTAGGTGTCTAGCTTCATTTATATTCCTAATGGTTTTATATTTGGATGTTATATATTTATAAATTTGTTATCTATGTTATAAAGAAGCTTATAATGTGTGTTACTTAGGTTACTTTTCTGGTGGATATTAGAACTACTGATAGCCATCGCTCACATTTAAATGTAATGCTTATTTTCTAAAATTATGATTGACATTACATACAGAATATAGTGAATTCTAACATTTTTTATTTCAAAAGAAATAATTTTACAAAGAGTATGAACACTGAAACTCTAATATTACCTCTAATATAAAGAAAGAAAAATAATATGCCTAAGATAATATAATTTTATTTCAAGTTGTCTGAATTTTGGCCCATAAAATTATTTTTTATAGTGTTTGGGGGGGGTGGGCTTTTTAAGACAGAGTCTCTCTGTAATCCGCAGCTGACCTAGAACTCACTATATAGACCAGGCTGGCCTTGATCTCACAGATGT
Organism: Rhizomys pruinosus; assembly: GCA_009823505.1. Classification (NCBI taxonomy): domain Eukaryota; kingdom Metazoa; phylum Chordata; class Mammalia; order Rodentia; family Spalacidae; genus Rhizomys; species Rhizomys pruinosus. Next base: position 831,528 of record VZQC01001350.1, on the reverse strand, counting down.
CCACTGCCTCTGCCTCTCAAGGGCTGGAATTAAAGGTATGCACCACCAGAAGCCTTGAATCTGACTTTTGGCAATAGTTTTGTTTATGGGTTTTTTTCATTGTTAAGTTTTTATTTTTTAACTAATTAAAAATTAAATATGAGTTCGATGATATTATTATTCTATTTTTTCATATAGTTAAATCAAGTTAGATAATATATTCTTTACATCATCTAATGTTCTAAGCTGAATTAACAATTTTGAATAAACTAACCAATAAAACTTACTCCATTTTAAATATCATTTTGATACAACACAGACTAAAATTTTCATTACTTTTTCTTACCATAGTTTACTGTTATTATAGCTCATATTTCAAAGAATGAAAACACAGTCCAGTAAAACAGGGTGAATTTTGTTGAGATTTTTACTATTTCTATAAAGTCTTTTTGTTCATGAAAATAAATAAAATATCCTAATAAATATGTAATAAATGAGTCTATTAATTTGGTATCACAATTGTGTACTTTTCTACATTAAAATTATATTTTATTTTGTATTTGAGCCCAAGAATTTCATTTCCAAAGGGAGAAGGAATGTGTAATGTTTAAAGCAAGAATATACATCTCAACTTTTACAGTGAAAACTAAATTTGTCAATCATTTTAATGATATGTTCTGTTTATTTTTTATCAAAGTTGATATAAATCATTTTTATTTATTGATCTATAAGTATTAGAAATATATAGAGTTTTAAAAATAACTGGTTAAGAACTAAAGCATATTATACCAAGTACTTGAATAGTAGAACGTGGCAGGGTTTGGTTTGTTTTTTTGTTTTACTGTTATTTTTTTGAGTTTGTGTGAAAATTGTGCAGGTTATAAGTCTGAAAACAGTTTGACTAGGAACAAATTCAGCAACATTGCTTCTATGCTGTTGCTGAGAAACAGCTTCACTGCATCGTTCTCTATCTGTAGATATTGTGCCAAAATTTGCAGTTCATGCATGGAAAATGGCTGACAAGTTTTACTTACCTCAAGAATGTTCAATCATGAAATAGCAGTGTGCGTGTGTGTTTGTGTGTGTGTGTGTGTGCACGTGTGTGTGTGTGTGTGTGTGTGTGTATATGTTTCTACTGAGAATAGCTTACCTTAGCTTGGAAAATATGCAGAATCCTTTGCTGGATTTACAATGTAAGATCAGACAATAAATAGCTAATCATAAAAGTTTTGAAAGATGCAATATTTTTGTCTGTTTAAACTCAAATTATTGACAATCTCTATACTCTGATATAAATCCATTACATTTTAAGGAAACTCTATGTTTTTCCAAGATGAGTAATCCAGTAATACAAACATGTTCCAGGATCTTTAGGTCATTAATAAGATCCTATTCATTTTAATACAATTAATCCAATGATAAAATTTACAAAACATTTTGCTTTATGATGCTAAGAATAACAGCAAAAAGGAAGCTTTCACTAAATATTAACCATGAGATTTTAGTAAAATAAAAAATAAAATAATAGGTAATTTTCAGTGTGAAATTATGAAAGCATTTTCTTATTACGATGAAATTAATTTTTTGGAACAGCATCTCTGTGTAGCTCCAGCTGTCCTGCAGCATAACATGTTGGCCAAGGTGATATTGATCTCACAAAGATCCACCTGCTTCTGTATTCTGAGTACTAGGATTAAAGACATGTGTCATGATGTCAGGCTCTTGCAAAAATACTTTTTGAAATTATCAGTGTTTCCATATTATTCAAAATCAACTGTTTTAGATGACTATTAATATTTCAAATATATTTCATTATTCCTACAAGTATTTATTTGAATGAGAAAATTATATATTTTGTAGTTTTAATTTCCTTCCGTTATGTGTATATGTGCATGACTATGTGTGAGAAGGCACATGTGATACAGCTGTCCACAGATGCATAACAGAGTAGCAGATTATCTGTAGCTGGAGTTATAGGTGGTTGAGATCTGCCTGATGAAGATGTTGAAAACCAAATTTGGGTCTTCTTTAAGAGCAGTATGATCTCTTAACCCAGGAATCATATCCATATTTCTGATATTTTTGTAGCAATCAGATGTTGCTGAATTTGACTGAAACACTCAGCCTTTCAGAATCCAGCCTTCTAACCTCACCACCATTAAACAAGAGATTTGCAAATTCTACTATACAATTATTCATTAAAATATATTTTGCTCAATGGGGTATATAAATAATGTATATTTCCCATACTTATAGGACGGCAAATATAACCTATTTGTTTCAATGACAGATCATCCATCTCCTCTGTCCAAAGCTCTAGATACCATAGAACAGCAAAAGACAAAAAGTATCTCTTTAAAATATCTTTAGCCTTTACAACATCAGTGGTTTCTTTCAAGAATGTCACTAGTTTAAAACGCATTTGTTCTTTGAGAGGAAAAATACTGCAACATATAACTTAAATAATTTAAGGCAGAGGAGATATTTATAGATTTTATGTTTTAATAAAAATATTTAAATTCTAAAATACTGTGAAATCCATAGATTTTTTTATGTTGTAATCATATCCATAAAATACCTCTCCAACTGAAAATGTTTATGAAACAACAGCATGGTTGCTTGAATGTAGTGTTATTTATATTCCAGAAAGCCAAATGACAGAGACTATAACCACATAATTGATGAGTTAAATGAGTTATCTCTGCAAAACAATTTTAAAGCTGACTAGCCCAAATTTATTAGCCTTATCCAGATGGAGTATAAAGTCAGTATATTGTTATTTATGTATCAAGTCAGAGAAAATTATTAAGGATGATTTCAACTATGGATGGTTAGGGCGGGAGACCTTCATTAAATTTTGATTCTATAAATCAAGTAAATTTTAGTAGCTACAATTCTTGAATAATAAACACTGAAAGTGTGCTATGATGGACTTCTTTGAGTTGCTTTCTTGCTTAAAATTTGTACAGCTGAAATTTAAGTAGTAACTTCATTTAAAAAATTCCAAAATGTACTATTGGAAATATTTTATTCAGGCTTATTATAAAATGAGGCCTAATATTTAAAGAAGTTGTAAAAACTATCTATCTAGGTTTTTCTGTGTCTAAAATAACAATGAGCTAGAGGGAATATGGTTGACAGGCCACTTTCTAGAAAACACATGCTCAATAAATATGCATGAGAAGGTGAATACTAATAATAAAATATATTTTTTCAGCAGAAGTAAGAAGGAAAACTTATAAAGAATAAAATGCACTTCACTTAAGTGTTCTTTTTAAAATGCAATCACAGGGGGCTGGAGAGATAGCCTAGCGGTTAAGAGTGCCGACCGCTCTTACAGAGGACCCGGGTTCGGTTCGATCCCCAGCAACCACATGGCGGCCGAGAACCATCTGAAACTCCAATTCCAGGAGAACTCCAGTTCCAGGGGAATCCGACACCCTCTTCTGACCTCCGCGGCATTGCACGACACGGGTGCACAAACTTGCATGCAGACAGTACATTCATACACATGCAGAAATAAATAAAATTAATAAAAAATTTAAATGCAATCACAGTTAAATAGGAAATTATGCTATAAATTGAGAAATAATTATTGACTAAATTTTTCTTATTGAAGTTGTAACCAGAGTTTTTATCAATCAGTAATAAGAAACAGAATGATTAAGAAATGGATAAAAGATCTAAACAGACACTCCCTAAATAATATATAAAATAAGTACATAAAAAGATGTTCTGTGGAATGTATCATCAGGAAATTTCACACAAAACAATGAGATGTCAAAACACTTTTAGTAGATAAATGAACTCAAAATAACCTGAAAGTATCAAACACTGATAGGGATAAGGAGAACTAAAAATTCTAATTCATGGCTAATAGGCATGAAAATGTTACAGTCATTTCGTTAGACAACATAGCAGTGTTTTACAGTTCTGAGTATATATTTACCATTTGATCCAATCACCACATTCCTTGCTATTTACCAAAGAAGCAAAACTTACCCCATACCAAAAGCTATATATACATAAATATGTTTAGTCAATGTATTCATTATTTTTCAAAGCATGAATTTAACCAAGATATTATTCAATAAGGGGGCAGATAAAATGGCTATTTCCCCCTAAATGAAACATTCTGTCCTGTGAGAGAAGAAAGGCTGAAAATACTCAGGAAACTAAACAAACTTATATGTATCATCATGAAATTTGCAAGGTATACAACCCTGTCCCTTGTGAACATAAAGCAGTAAATAATTACTGAAAAAAGGAGACTATCTATTGGAGCTGCAAGTTAACAGGAGTCTCCAGGGGGGTGAGGTATGGCCCATTCTTTTTTTTTTTTTTAATTTTTTAATTTTATTTATTTCTGTATGTGTATGAATGTACTGTCTGCAAGTTTGTGCACCCCTGTCGTGCAATGCCACGGAGGTCAGAAGAGGGTGTCGGATTCCCCTGGAACTGAAGTTCTCCTGGAATTGGAGTTTCAGATGGTTCTCTGCCACCATGTGGATGCTGGGGATTGAACCCAGGTCCTCTGTAAGAGCGGTTGGCTCTCTTAACCGCTAGGCCATCTCTCCAGCCCCATGACCAATTCTTGAATAAGATTTTTGGTGATGGAATTCTTGTTTCTAGTTGTTATTTCAAATGAAAACATATAAACTGATGAATATTAGTGTTGTCTTTATATTTTACCTTGATTTGAAATAATACTCATGTGATATAACAAAGGAGGATGCATGTAAAGTGAAAATGATGTCATTTCTTTTGGCTAGACATGTCTGAATGAAAATGTAAGAAAGTATTTTGACAGCCATGTATGAAACATGATCAGCCAAAATTACCCAGTCAAGAATACCCACTACCCTATTTCCAGATTTATATAGTCATTATTTTACTATATTTATGTCACTCATAAAACTTTAAAAATAATTTGTTCATAATGCAAGTTATTCTTCAAAAACATGCAAAACATAGTTTATATAATGCAGAGAATTACCATTATCAATATATATATATATATATATATATATATATAGAGAGAGAGAGAGAGAGAGAGAGAGAGAGATATCATGTG
>VZQC01001350.1:705583-819972 GCA_009823505.1 Rhizomys pruinosus | reverse complement strand
TTGTCTATTTTTAGTTTGGGGAAATTTTCATCTATTATTCTGTTGAAGATCTGATCAATACTATTCTCTTGAGATTCTTCTCCTTCCTCTATTCCTGTGATGTGGAGGTTTGATCTTTTCATAGTGTCCCATATTTCCTGGTTGTTCCACTTTTGTGTATTTTTAAATTTTTCATAATCTGTATTTGAGCTTTTTAATTGCTCTGTGTTATCTTCCAGATCTGATATTCTTTGTTCTGCTTCCTCCATTCTACTTCTGAGGCTTTTTCATTTCCTTTCTTCTTGATTGAGTGAGTGTTCTAATTCCTATTTTGTTTCATCCTGTGTTTTCTATAGTACTTCCATTTCCTTTTTGAGTGTCTCAATCTCTTCTTTGTGCTTCTCAGTCTCTTCTTGGTGCTCCTTACTTTTTTAGTTGGCTTCCTTTTTCAGTGGTTCTACTTCCTTTCAGAGTTTGTTTTTTTCTCCCTCTGGTTCTTTCTGGAGTTTGTCATTCTGTTCCTTTAGTTCTTTCCGAAGTTTGTCATTGTATCCCTCTAGGTCCTTTTTTAGTTTTTCATTCTCTCTCTTTAGTTCTCTGAATTCTTTTTTATTTTTTTCTCCCTTTTGTTCTTTCTGGAGTTTGTCAATCTGTTCCTTTTGTTCTTTCCAACGTTTGTCATTGTATCACTCTAGGTCCTTTTTGAGGTTTTTCATTCTCTCTCTTTAGTTTTCTGACTTCTTTATTTTCTTTAATTTCTCTGTGTAGGTCTGCAATTATTCCTCTAAGCTTGTTCCATGAGTCTCCTCCAAGGGGATCCCATTGTAGCTATCTCCTCCAGGCTTGGTAGAACCTGGTGTAGGATTATCCCGGTCCTTTCCTTTGTTGTCCCTTCATCGTGTCCCTGGCATATGGGTTTCCCTTTTGTGGTTCAAATCACAAATGACTTTTCACTATGTTAGTGGATGGTTTTGCATACCTCCTTCCAATGCTTTTTTTTCTTTCCTCCTCATTTTTTTATGGAGTATTGACTTGTCTAGATTTCAGGCTTTCAATTTTGTTTATATATCGGATATTGGACCCCTAAGTCAGTCTGCTCTTTCTGTTCTGAAGGTTCTCCAAAAGGAAGTCCACTTGGATTCTCACCAATTCCCGTTGGTGATGAGGGGGTGCGTGCCTGACCAGCTGGGTGAATTATGACATCCTGCCTGCGCCTCAGGAGCCCACACACACACAAGGCCACCCGCCGGAACCAGAGCAGATCTAAACACCACCTTCTGTTCACTCTGCAAAGGCAAAGCTTGGTCCCTCTGAGTCAGGGACCCCTGAAAGTGGGCTCAGAGTCAAGACCCTCCTCAAGCTGCCCCTGAGACAGACCACCCCCAGATGTACCTGCCTGAGTGAATTATAGCATCCTGCCTGCGCCTCAGGAGCCTGCCCACACATAAGGCCACCCCCACAGGACCAGAGCAGACCTAAACACGACCCTCTGTTCACTCTGCAAAGGCAAAGCGTGGTCCCTCTGAGATGGGGACCCCCAAAAGGGGGCTCAGAGTCGAGACCTTCTTCCAGCCACCCCTGAGACAGACCACCCCCAGATGTACCTGCCCAAGTGAATTATGGCGTCCTGCCTGCACCTCAGGAGCCTGCCCACACACAAGCCTGAGTTACTTTTCTATTGGAATATTTCCATGGAAATATTAAAAAAAATATTAAAAAATATTTAAAAAAAATATATATATAGTTAAATGCCTTAGTTACTACAAGGTTCCTTGTTATTAAAGAAAAAGATAAGTTTAGCAGATAATGCTTTGCAGATACTAATTTAATTCTGAAAAAGCTCTAATCAAGACATGGGAGTTCTTACTTATCAGAATGAAATTCCTAGCTAAACAGTTGTGGTCACTTTTACTTTAATTCCATTGTGTAACGTCACTATGAACTTATTATATGTCCTCAACTTCCTGTTACCAATATACTTTCTTATATACTTTACCTGTGTCTCCCCAAAAAGTTAATTGTGGTAAGGCAATTCACATAGTAGAGTTTAACCTATGAACTATAACAGGAATCAGTATGCTCACACAACTCAAAGCTGTAGCCTACTACACAATTAAATCACTAAACACTCTCCCATACTCTCACTTTGAGACCTTCCATTACCATGAACTTACATTACATTAATGGCAATCTCATCTTTTCAGTTGCTCAAGCTAGTTTTGTCTTTAGTTCAGTTTTATTCATTCTCTCTCATTCCCAACATCTAGCAAATCTGCTAGTGTATTAAAAAAATATAGCCAAGATTTTGTAGTTCTCCCCAGTCCTAGTACTCTGACCCACACTGTCTGACTCACTCACAGATAACCATAAAACTTGTAAGCTGTTCTTCCTGGCACTGTCCTGGCCACAGTTCCATTTCCTGTTCCATACAAGAGTACAGTAATCCTGTTAAAACCTGATTCATAATTTATAAAACCCATTGGTGGGTCCACATGTCATTCAGAGTAAATGCCAGAGACTAGAGCAGCTTACCAGGGAGGATGAGATCACCCTCTCATTACCATCACCCCCACAGACCAGGTGATAACTCTGCATGCTAACATTCCTCCCCCTTGCTCAACTCCTTGCTATTCTGGAGTCATGGGAGTTGTGATTCTGACCTCTTCTCTCCCCAAAATTTTCTTGTACAAAGTTATCTTGTCCTGCCTGGACAGAGTTTACTCCTCCAGATCTCACCTCAAAGGACACCCAGGCTAATAACACAGTTACCACACTCTCTGTAAAATAGCAACTTTTCATTTCCTTGCTTTATTCATCTCCTTAGCACTTGCCACTATTTACCATAAATTCTTTTACTTATGTATTTTTGAATATTTAATTATTTTATTTTATGTGTGTATTTCTGTATTGCTTTCATGTGTGTAAATGCACCATGTCATCAGAAGCCTGGGGAAGTCAGAAGAGAGTTTTGGATACCCTGGATCTGGCCACCATATGGGTGCTAGGTATTGAACCCTGGTCTTCTGAAAGAGCAGTTAGTGCTCTGAACTGCTGACCCATGTTTCCAACCTCTTTACTTATATATTTTGTCATCTTTTGTCATGTCCTACTAAACATGAGACCATAAAATGACATTTCTTTCTACAGTAGTTTTGGAAATTTCAAAGCTATTTACATATTTTCTCTTATTCTGACATTATATGATTTCAATCATTTTAATGCTGATTTTTATTTTAATTTATACTGCTATATAACTTAAAATTAAGAAGACTTGAACCCATCATGGTGTGACACACCTTTCCAGCACATGGGAATTAGAGTCACACAGATCTCTGTGAGAGCCAGATCAGCTTGGTCTACATGAGGAATTCCAGGCTACTGGGGTGACAGGGAGACCCTGTCTCATTAAACAAAAACAAAAACAAAGAAAAAATAGATGTGGGGATTTTGTTTGACAGAAGCACTTAGGAAGTCAGCTGGCAACCCCCAGCTCTTAGGCCTGAGTCCTGCTGATTTCCTGCATGTTTTTGAAACCTGCCACTGTCTTTGACGCTTTGAGCAAAACATTGCCACATTCCTGTAGTGATCTGGAGTATATGGCATAAAACCCTATGCACCCCAACCCCCAGTCACACCTCACAAGGTCCCGTATAAGTATCCCAGCTTGTGAAAATAAAGCCGAGTTATTCCTTCGTGGAATTCCTCCCAGTCTCATTATTGAGTCTGCCCTTTCCATGTCCTTTCCTTGTTCTTTCTCTCTTTCTTTCCCTGGGATTTTACTACTTCTTCCTCCCTCTCCTTTCCAGGGCTAAGACCCAGGGTCGCTAACCAGCTGGCTGGAGCAATCCAGGAGCTTGCAGTCCCTGGAACTGCAAGCTCTGATCAAAGGGAGGAAGAACATCGAAAGGCTACAAATAGAAAAAAAAAAAAATGAAAAAAGAAAATTTGAAGTCTTAATGTGAAAATATACAATTATGACTGAACATAACATTCCTAAATATATGAATAATGTGTATATATGTTTGTATAAACACCACACACACACACACACACACACACACATACACACACATACATGAGAAATTGAAATTCTCTGGGAAGTACTTCTTACAGATTATACATTAACACACAACTCCTGAGGCCAGAGAGATGGCTCAGAGGTTAAGACCACTTGTTGCTCCTGCCAAGGGCTCAAGTTCCTTTCCCAGCAGGAACATGGGAGCTAACACCTATCCTTAAATACAGTTCCGAGGAATCAGTTGGATCTCGTCTTCCTCTAAACCAGGCATGCCTCTGGTGCACTTACACACATTCAGGCAAAACACTCATACACATTAAATGAAAATAAACAAAATCTTAAAAAACAATTACATTTAACCATGTTCCCTAGCCCAGTGGCAACACCTTCTCTATATGCAGTTCTGAAACTGAGCAAGTTCAGGAGATGAGGTTGAACTTTTACAGAAGAGCCTTATCACTATCCAAGTATGTATTCTCCTACCCAAGTAGTAATCAGGTCTGACTCTGCTTAACTGGCAAGATCAGGCAGGTACACAGTAATATGACTATAGAGCCAAATTTCATCTTATATATGGACCAGGTCCCTGCTCCTGAGAACTTATTTAACTGATGATTTGACATGGTAGAAGCATAAAAGCCCATAAAGACATAATTATTTTCCTGAAGCACTATGGTAATCATGTGAGTTAAGTGGCAACTGGACTTGCTGCATTGCAGTGTGAATCACTAGCTTTTCACATTTCAGCCAGTTGTGAAAGGTTAGATAGGTTGGTTTTGTACTCTGTGTAATCGACTCTATCTAGTTTTGTATGATTATACACTTTGCAAAGAAAATGTGCTCAATGACATGAAATACAATGACTTTAATTTGGGATTTTCCAAATATTATTTATTCAAGCAAATGTAATTAGGCATAAGGAGTTAAGTGACTTTTTATTACTTTCATTATTGGCTGGAAAAATATGATCTTATTCCAATGAAAAGTAAAGGTAGAAAAAAAAGAATTCTGCTATTCTTCAAGTTTAGGGTGATAGTTACAACCTAAAACATAAAATATTCTTAAGCGAAAACAATCCCAGATCTGATCTGATATCCATGAAGAGCCAAACATTCAAACAAATGGAATATAAATGAATAAGAAATGAGACCTGAGACCTCTTCATCTCAGTGTTTGTTTACTTGCAAACTTCTACAGAAATAGGATACGATATTTCCATATTGTAGAAATAACATCAATTATGAAGAATTATTGTTATTTCTTCTTTATTGGACATTTTTGGCCACATAGAATCCTAGCTCAGAGTATTAATATTTATTTCTATCTATTCTTATCTATAATTAGATCCAATCAAATGTGGTTGATTGTCTTTGTCTCTGTCGTAATTTACTTAATTACAAATACTTCCTCTGACTTAGAAGAATATTGTGCCATTGACTAACATCCAAAACAATCCCAATAAAATTGATACCATAGATGTATTACAGATTTCCTCATTTCACTGACAAGATACTTGAAAAAGCATCTTAAAAGGGAGAATTTTATTAGGGTTCATATTTGAGGATACATTCCATCAGCATAGGAAATCATGGCTACAGAAGCTCAAGACAGCTGATGACACTGCAGCACAGTCAGGAAGCGGAGAGAGATGAATGCTGCTGCCAGGGTCCTGTTATCCCTTATCTGCAATCCAGGACCCTAGAAGATGGAATGTCATGGTCCAGAACAAGAATGAATCTAGCTGCCTCAATCAAGTCAATCCAGAAATTCTCACACAGACATGCCGTGAGGATTGTTTCTATGGCGATTCTAAACCAAATCAACATGACAATCAAAGTTAACCATAATTCCTGTGTAGAAGACAAAACACTATGTAGAAATATAGTTTGAATAGTTGCTTTTGAATACTGTCAATATTATACTACAATTGCCATATTTTATGTTTAGTCTAGATTGAGGAGAAAACTTAAGATGGTGAAAACTCATGAAATCATTTCTACCTGACATTGTTTTATTTATATAAATACTGAATGCTTCCAAATCAGTAACTGGAATAAAACCTATCTATACTGTTTTATAAAACTCATCAGCAAAGGCTAACAACTGTCCAAGATATCCACTCACTTCCCATCCCAATTTTCCTGAAAGGATTATGTTCCAAATGGGGAGATAAAGACTGAATCTAACCTCCAACATGCCAATAACCACATCAATCTATTCTCATAACTAGAAGCAGTAAAATGGAAATGAAAAAGACCATGGACAAAATATTGAGAAGAAACAAGGAGAAAGAAGAAAGAGCAGGCAAAGAACAACCCAGAATGGCAGAGGAAATGCCAGTATGCTATAAAGAGTTTAAGCGCATTCCTCGCCATAATATGTCACTGGAAATTTTCTCACTGTGGTATACTATGTGTATTATGAATTGTAATTTCATGATAGAATTTAGTTAGCTGTAGGAGGTAAAATCTTATAGCTAGACCAAATAAGTTACAATCAAAGGTGAATAAAATATACACACTGAAAGGAAAGGTAATTAGAAAAATATTGAGTATCCAAAAAGTGTTTCCAGGAGCTTATTTTCAAATGATATTTTCAAAATGCAGGAGGAAGCCAATGTTAACTTTTTAAAAACACTTTCATAAAGCAGTTTTGTGTGAATTTTGTCATAAATCATGAATTAAAATGTCTCAGCAGTGTGAAGGGAAAATGGTTATAGATCTTTAAAAGTTATAGCATTAGTTTGAGTTGCTGTATCTTTGACAGTGCACTGACTCAAAGCAAAGGGTAAAAAATATTGATGACAATTTTGGGCAAATCCTTTTTATTGGTCTATAATATAGGCAGTTTCAATAGCAGTTCTGTGGCTATCAATTGCTTGCATATCTGTATTATCAATTGCTTAGCCATTTGAGCTTTTTTTGGTTAAAAAATTTTTAATTTTTTTTTTAGATAATATAATGGGCTAAATTAGTAACATGAGGATAACAGTGCTCTTACTAGCTAGGTAGAAATGATTTACATAGTCACCGTATTTTATCTACAGTTATTTTTATAATACTTTTATTGATGTTTTGTGTATTTCAGACATTTTTCAGTTCAGTTTAGACATATTCTCCCTTTCCCTTCTTCCCACTCCACTCTAGTTCATGCACTATGCCATATGTGTCCTGCATCTTTCTCTCAGTCTCTCCAAATTTTTTCTCTGCAAAGGTTTCTTGTCTAGGCAGAATTCAACCACATCAGTCTATTCCTTGACCCAATTCTCAGGCTGCTGTGGTTCCCTCCCAATTATACCACTCTCAAGTATGCTCATGTACACATCATATATGTACCGGAATTATGTCCTCTAGGAATAAACTGTAAGTTAATTCCAATATATGTCCGGGAGTTCACATTTTTTCCTTTTAATTTTATATTATTCTAAAATATGTATATATACCTTGTGTCCATACATATTAGTTACCATGTCTGAACATAAGTAGCAAATTAATTCTGGAGCTTATTATGAGATTCACATTCCAACATCACAGTTATTTTCAGATAGAAACAAATGTAACAATAATGTTGCTCAGCTTGCCTTTCAATTGGAGGATTTGGTACTATCATCCACAAATGAGGGAAACCATTCTTCGTTTGTTTTTGTTTTTGTTTTTGTTTGGGGGGGGGACTATGTTACTTCACTTAGCATGATGGCTTCGAGTTCCATCCATTTACCCACAAAGTTCATGATGTTACCTTTCTTTACCACTGCATAAAACTCTATCGTAGGGGCTGGAGAAATGGTCTAGCAGTTAAGAGCAACGACTGCTCTTGCAGAGGACCCGGGTTCGATCTCCAGCACCCACATGGCTGCTGAGAACCATCTGTAACTCCAATTCCAGGAGAACTCCGGTTCCTGGGGAATCCGACACCCTCTTCTGACCTCCGCGGCATTGCACGATACAGATGCACAAACCTACATGCAGACAGTACATTCATATAAATAAAGTAATTAATTAATTAATAAAAATTTAAAAATCTATTGTGTAGATGTACCACATTTTTGTTAACATTTTTGTTATCAGTTGAGAGGCATTTGGGTTGGTTCCAAATCTTCTCTACTGTGAAAAGAGCTGCAATAAGCATAGATGTGTGTGCATCTTTGCAGTAGGAAAATTCTTGTGGATATATATGTATATATATATATATTAATATATAAAAATAAAAAAAAAAAAAAAATTTCTTTTTTTTAACAATTTTTTTTTCTTTTTAGGTTTTTTTTTTTTTTTTTTGGTCTTTTCGAGACAGGGTTTCCCTGTAGCCCCAGCTGTCCCGGAACTCGCTTTTAGATTTTTAAGAACTTCTAATAAATTATTAATGTTAGTTGTGGGGCAGTATCAAATATTTGAAATACTTTATTTCTATAATTAATAACCCTACTGAAACATACACATACAATATAAATGTGACTGCATTGTATAGCTAAAGTTTATATAACAAATATCACAATGCTAATCAAGGGAAAACCCCTTTCATATTATCAGTCAGGGTAGTTAAAGAAACTCAAACTTAATCTGTGCTATTTCCACAGCCCTTGCTTGCCTTCTAACCACCCTGAACAAGCCTGATCTCATCTGAGCTTGAAGATAAAACCCTATTGGTGAAAACCACATACACAGGACTTGGGGCAATTTATCTGGAATTGAACTGGATGTCTCTTCCCTGAAGAATATATCTTATAATATCAGAAGATACCATGCAAGCTATCAAAAAGCCAATCATTGTTCTTACTCAGCTTGTAAAACCTAAGAATCATAACATTAACTGACACAGAAAATAATTTTTATTGGTGCTGAAATGACATTTTTATCTTGGAGTAATCACCAGTTATATCAATGGCTTTCAAGCCCACTCAGTGGAGGGAATTTATAAGTGGTACTATCAATATACCCACGTGCTCATAAATGTTAGAGAAGAAGCTACTTTTCTCAATTCCCTAAACCGAAATGATTTCTTACTAGATTCTAAATACATATCCTTAGATCTGCAAAAGGTGCCTCTCATCACTCAGCAAAGAAGCTTCTTTTCTCAACAGGTAGAGATATTTACAATGTCCCAAGAGTTGTCAAACACAGAGAATAAGTGACTGTGAGATGCCCAGCCCTAAGTGACAAAAATAAATGAAGCCTATGTAACTAAGGCGCTGGAAACATCTCAAAAGTGTGATGGAAACAATATAACAACTAAAGGGACAGAGCATTCTAGACATTATAGGAAAGTTAGAATGAAATCTCTACAGTATGGTAGTCTAACAAGACTAACTGATATACCAAAGTGGATAGGGAAAATTTCATGGAGTCATGCAATAATATGAATAGATATGGGAAATTAATTATTGTCAAGGGAGAAAGAAACAGTCTTCTGCATAGACTAGTTACCTGAGTGGTTATCTTGTCAAATGTAAACAGCCCTAAACAAATATACACAGGAGCACCACCAAATAGACACACATTTGTGTATATAATTCACTTTTATACACACATATTTGTGTGTGTATATATAAATAAATTATATATACACACATATTTGTGTGTGTATATATATAAATAAATTATATATATACACACACAAATATGCATGTGTATGTTACAATAATAAAGAAGAGAGCACAAAATTTAGAGGAAGTGTTGGGGGCATGAGAGCAATGGATGGGGACCAGGAGAGATGGATACATGCAAATATAATAATTGTTCCTGCTTTGGGAACACTCCCAACCTACCTATCCCAGAGCACACACATTCTTGGCTATCTAGCAATAACTACTCCATCCTTTTCAACATTTTTAGTAATTAGGAAGATGCAGATCATTACCTCTTTGAGGTTTCATCTTATACCAGTCAGAATGGCTAAGATGGAGCAAACAAATGGAATCAAATGCTTGTAGGTATGAGGGGGGAAAGGAATTCATGTTCTATGTTGGTGGAATTGCAAATTGGTACAATAAATGTGGAAATCAGTATGGAAAACACTTTAGAAACTTGAAGTAAATCTACCATAAGATTCAGTTACACCACTCCTTGGCATATACCCAACAAACTCATTCTACTACAGAGATACATGTACACCAATGTTTATTGCTGCTCTTCACTATAGCTAAGAAGTGGAAATAATGTAAATGTCCTTCAACTGGCAAATAGATAATAAAAACGTGGTATATTTACACAATGGAGTACTACTTAGAAGTAAAGGAAAGTGAAATAATGATATGAAATTTTCAGGTAAAGGGAATGGATAGAACTAGAAACTATACTAAGTGAAGTAAACAGAAGAAAATATAAGTGAGGTATATTTTGTCTCCTTTGAAGATCTTAGTCATAAATTCTTAGATGTGAGTGTATACGTTGATATAACAGCAGGATCCAGGAAATGGAAAGCAACCATGGAGATAAAGGGGAAGATAGAGTTGCAGGGAGGGGGAAAGTTGGAAATGGGTGTTATCAATGGGGGAATGGAGAAAAGGGGAGGCTTTATTTGTGGAAGGAAAAGAGTCATCTAGCATAAATGATAGGTAAGATAAATAACTCTTAGAAAGCATGAAAAACAGCAGAAATATATTAAGGAAATATATTAGTTCAAGAACCTACAGAAAAACACACATCATAGGTATACGAGTGCATATGTATAACTGAAGACTCTATAACAAAACACAGAGTACCATGCAGTGGAAACCAAGTAATTGGTTAGGTTGTCAAAGAGATGCTCCAAATAGCGCAGGCTATTATTGCCAAAGCCTTTGATTACCTCCAGAAATTTGAAGAAAAGACCCTCTTGCTGAAGACAGGCCATACTTTGGACACAGAACATGGAGCAATTGATCTGGAACTGAACTGGAAACTTCCTTCCTGAACCCTAGTTTTCATTTGATCAGGGAATACTATGCAAGCTGCTAAGGGAGATAGCCAATCAATGGTCCTACCCAGCCATAAGGTGTAATAAAAATCATGACTGACCTGGAAAACTACTGCTATTGGTGCAGTTGTGGTACTTCTATTTTGGGGGGTAATCGACAAGTGTCTAATTGAAATTAAGGCCTGCTCATTAAGAGGGGATTTGATACTATAAACATAACTTACAACACATGGTTGTAGAGGTCATAAATCCTAGAGAAAAACCTACTTTTGCCACATCCCTACACCAATATAATTTTTTTTTGGTCTTTTTGAGACAGGGTCTCCCTGTAGCCCCAGCTGTCCTGGAACTCACTCTGTAGACCAGGCTGGCCTTGAACTCACATAGATCCGCCTGCCTCTGCCTCCCAAGTGCTAGGACTAAAGGTGTGCGCCACCATGCCCGATACAATTTTTTGATGTACTCTTAGTATGTATACTTGTATTTACTTAAAAGTATACCTCTTACCACCCACCAAAGAAGCTCTTTTACAAGAGATGGTGACTAACATGATGTTCCATAACTGCTCAAATCCAGTCTGTGAGACACTGAGCCCTAAGTGACACATTTTCAGCCCAACCTCTAACCAAAAGATGGATACATCTTTCAGCTCTTGCAAGAGAGGTTTGATGGATGACCACAAGGAAGAAGAATTTTATAGACAGCTGATCAACTATACATATGAACTCACAGCATTGGTGCCAACATGCACAAGTCCCATGAAAGGTCAAGCCAGACAAAAATCCCACCACAGACATGTGGAAGTAGGCAAGAAACCCAATCTAATGTTTTTTTTTAAATATTTTATTGAGTTTTTGCGTGTTTCATATACTAGATCTTAGTCCAACTTAGACTGGCTCTTCCATTGCAGTCCCCATGCCCCCAATGGATGTCATCCATTCTGTCATACATGTTAAGTCTTTTTTTTTAAATTTTATTTATTTATTTATTTTGTATGTGTATGAATGTACTGTCTGCATGTAGGTTTGTGCACTCGTGTCGTGCAATGCCGCGGAGGTCAGAAGAGGGTCTCGGATTCCCCTGGAACTGGAGTTCTCCTGGAATTGGAGTTTCAGACGGTTCTCAGCCGCCATGTGGGTGCTGGGGATCGAACCCGGGTCCTCTGTAAGAGCGGTCGGCGCTCTTAACCGCTAGGCCATCTCTCCAGCCCATACATGTTAAGTCTTATCTAGGCAAGCATTTATATGCAGAAGTCCCTCAGTGCAAATTCATCTACCTTTCATAGAGAATCCTTCCTTCTTAAGTGATGACACCATCTTTATAAAACACAGATTTATGAAATAGACAAGTGAAAATACCAGAACTCTTTTTTTTTTACATCTACTTATTGTGTTTGCATGTGTATGCATGTGCTTGCACCTATTCATGCCAAGGCATACATGTAGAGGTTTTAGGAGATTTCTGTGGGAACAACTTCTCTTCTTCCACCATGCAAGTTCTAGGAATTAAACTCAGGTTGCCAGGCTTGAAAACAAGCATCTTTACTTTCTGAGCCAGGTTGCATCACTTGCAAGTTTATTGCACAATACCAGAATTGTAGTATTTATTGGTGATGATGGAACTAAAATTTTCTATACAGTTACAAATCTAGGAAATGAGATAAAGTATATACAACTATTTTGGATTTCAACAAACTCTTTTGTAAGAACTATACAAATGTAAGAAGTATACAAAAGTTTAACCATATTCACACATATGACTTTTCAGTGTTGACCACGAATTCAAATTTATCGGAATGTCTTGTATATTCTTTATCAACCTGGTCTCCAAACAATTGTATTTCAAAGACAATACTGAGAACCAATCTTGTAGATAATTATATTGACTAAACTAATAACAATTTCATCACTTGCTTTACTCAGTTTAAAGTAATTAATAAATTTCTTTATGATTCATTAAATCAACAGGAATATATAATATGCTTACCGAAAATGCTTTATTGATATGTTCCATTTTTTTCTGAATCTATTATGGGTATTTATCTTCCAGAGTGATTGCACTGCTTCATATAATTCCCCTGTGAATTCCTCTTGAGACATTAACCAACTGTTAGCACTTTTCAGACCTTGCAATACATACCACTGTGGAAACATAAGAGTACATTCTAGGACTTAATAGTTGCTATATTGGCTTTAAATTTTTAGAAAAGTTTTAATTTTATTTATTTCTTATTGATGCTTTGTGTATTTCATACATCATTTTCCAATTCAGTTCAGGCATATTTCCCTTTCCCTTCCCCCAACCCCACCCCACCCCATCCCAGATCATGTATTCTGCCATAACTGTCCTGCATCTTTCTCTTAGTTTTTTTTTTCATTTTTTAGCAATAAGTGATAATTTTTTAGTACAAGCATCCTTCATATAAAACCAATTTGCAAGCAGTTGTGCCCAAACCCACACAGCCCATGGGTCCCACCATCCAGCAGGGGGGGCTTGTATGTTCAATCAAGTTGATCAAATGAGTGTCCAGACTATATTGCTTGTAGTTTTACCATTCACCCCAATCGCAGCCCTTACATTCTACCATGCCCCCTCTTCCGCAGATTGTTCCCTAGGCTTAGAAAAGGGGAACAGGTGGAGGAGAAGCAAAACAGTCTACTTTCTCTGGAGCTGTTGTCTTGGACTCTGGTCAATTCTGGCTGTTTCTTTCTGGGCTGACAGTTTGTCCAGGAATAACCTTTTGATCTACTAATGAAGCACAAGCAATTAAGATATATAGGTATTTAAACATTACTAATTTGTTATGGTAAGTTACTTTGGTATAGACACAGTTTTAATTTTAAACCACAATATGAATAAGCAGTAATTAGTCTGTATTTGATTATTTGCTTTATAGTTTAGATAGATTTGCAGGATAATATGAAATCTAGCAAAAATTTATCAGAAAAATATGTTTCATAAAAGAAATAATATAGTTTTATATTAAAGTATGATTTACTGAAATCATTATGCTACCTATTAGTGAAAATATGAAGTTATCATTAATAATTATATCATATTATCACAAGTCAAATCAAAATTTTATTATATTAGTCAGTAAAATATAATGAAGATCTAATACTTTCAGAGCTTTCAATTTAGAAGAAGGGGCAGCATTTTTTTTTAGCAATAATAGAGATACTTCCTAATAAAATTCTATTCTGACAGTATGCTCACAAACTACTGTTGATAGGTATTATGAAATATTAGCATTAGTATAATCCTAATTGTCTCTTGTTTTAAATTAGATGAAAAAATATGTTGCTAGAGGAGGAATGAGAGAAAGAGAGAGAGAGAGAGAGAGAGAGAGAGAGAGAGAGAGAGAGAAGAGAGAGAATGAGATTCAAACCTAAAAACACAAGATGATTTTAAATATAAAATCACTTAAATGGCAAAGATTCGGGGCTGGAGAGATGGCCTAGCGGTTAAGAGCGCCGACCGCTCTTACAGAGGACCCAGGTTCGATCCCCAGCACCCACATGGGCGGCCGAGAGCCGTCTGAAACTCCAATTCCAGGAGAACTCCAGTTCCAGGGGAATCTGAGGACCCCTTTTGACTCCGCATTGCACGACACGGGTGCACAAACCTGCATGCAGACAGTACATTGATATAAAAACCGAAATAAAAAAAAAATTAAAAAAAATGGCAAAAGATTCTACTTTGAACAGTGAACAAAATGGCACTGAAGGATTAAGAACAGGTCTTATTAACAGCATAAAATTATATGATCTTGCTTCATAACATTTCCTATATCATTGATTAGATTCTAAATCCCTTCTTCCAATGATCTTTAATTTTTAAATTGAAAGATAATATATTTTCTTATCCTGTATAACAGTGTCATGAAGTATACATGCACTGTGGAATAATCCAGCTCCTGCTAACAAACATTGGACCATGCATTACCATTTTAGAAGTGATAGCACATAACGTCCACCTTGTTACACTTTTTTAAAATTATTTATTTATTATTCTTGTAATGTACATGTTAGTTCTGCATGTAGATTTGTGCACTCGTGTCGTGCAATGCCTCGGAGGTCAAAGAGGGTGTTGGATTCCCCTAAACTGGAGCTAAAGATGGCTCTCAGCCGCCATGTGGGTACTGGGGATCGAACCTGGGTCCTCTGCAAGAGCAGTCAGTTGCTCTTAACCGCTAGCCATCTCTCCAGCCCCTCGTTACACTTTTTAAAAACACAGTAACTCTCACTAACTATAATCCTCACATTAAAACACCTTCCTCTCACCTCTTCCTGATTGAACATTGCCCAACATTGCCTCATTTACCCCTATCTTTAAGAACTCCCAACCTCTGTATCTTCTGTATCTGATCAACTATTAGATTTATCCTGTGAGATCATAAGATACATGTGTCTCTGGGCCTTGCTTATTCACACTCAATATAATGATTAATAATTACATCTATTCTGTTAAAGATTATAGGATTTTATTATTTTATGACAGATAGTGTTGTATGTAAATATGGTTCATAGTGCCTCTATTCCTTCTTTATTTAATTCTAAACTTGGTTTTTGTTCAACATAAATAAGAGATCCAGGAGGTCTAGGGGAACAAAGAGGGCCCTGAGACCTTAAAGGGGGGCTGCAGACTGCAGGAGGCTGCAGGGTGCATCATTCCTCACCCTACCCTCAAACCCTGGGGCACCTCAGAGCTGGTGTGTTGTGTGTTGTGTGTGTGTGTGTGTGTGTGTGTGTGTGTGTGTGTGCTTGGGAGAGGATGTGAGTTAACTCTGATGTTTCAGAGAGACAGGTCATTGTGCTTGGCAGTGGGTGAATAAAAGTGAAGCCTCCAAATGAGTCACTATGTCACCATGGCTGAGTCAGTCTGGGCGACAGCGAGGAGTCTTCCATCATGATTATGTTGTTAAAATAGAGATGGCTAGTGCGTAAGAGCACCGGACCGCTCTTTACAGAGGACCCGGGTTCGATCCCCAGCACCCACATGGCGGCTATGAACCGTCTGAAGCTCCAATTCCAGGAGAACTCCAGTTCCAGGGGAATCCGAGACCCTTTCTGAACCTCCGCGGCGTTGCACGACACGGGTGCAACAGACTTGCATTGCAGACAATACATTCATACACATTACAGAAATAAAAATAAAATTAATAAAAAAAAAATGGTGATCTGTGAGGGCCAGCGGGTACACTTCCCATTCACTTGGTTTTCTTTCCATACAGTCCCTGTAGCCCCAGCTGGCTTTAAACTCACTATGCGAGAACAGGTCAGCCTCAGTCTCACAGATCCTCCCCACCCTGCCTCTTAAGTGCTGGGATTAAAGGCATCACCACCACCTCCAGCCCAGACTTGGCATTCTGACCAAATACGTACAGCGCTATTAAATCATAGGAGTGCAGTGCTTTTTTAGCATATAGGCATTTCCTTTGGCTATATGCCTAGTAGTTAGATTACCACATGTAAAGCTAGCTCTCTGATTTAAAGAATGTTCATAATATTTTTCATAATGCTGTACTAATCTATATTTCTAACATAAGTATAAAACACTTTTTCAAACAACTATTATCTTTTGTCTTGATGAGAGAAATTTTTGCTTATGTATCTGTGAATGACATGCATGATGTTTGTATTTGTTCCATGTGTGCTAGGTACATCTTCATGTGCCAGTATGTGCAGGGACACAGTTGATGTTGGGAATTTTCCTCAACTTTTCCACTGTATTCTCAGAGGTAGGTTCTCTCAGTTAAGCCTGTCTCACAGACATGGCTGACCAGGCTAAACCAGCTTGCTCCAGGGATGGTCTCTCAAACCCTTTTCAGGTCTGAATTACAAGGGGTCCTGAGAGCCGTACGTGAAGCTTGTACAGCAAGGGCTTCATCTGTGGAGCATGGCCCTAGGCTCCATAATAGCAATTCAAAGTGCAGTGGGAACAAGGTGTCAATATCCGTTGATTTTAATTCCACAGTGATTAACGCGAAGGAATACTTATTATAATGCCAATTTCCTATTAGCATATGTCCTTAAAGAAATGTCTACTGAAATCATTCAACCATCTTTCAATTTGAGTTATTTGGATTCTTGGCTATTTAGGAAAATTACATGACTGCCATTAGCTTCCTAAAAACAATTTTTTTTTTAGTATTTTATTTTACTTTATTGTTTGAATAATTTTCATGGTTTCTTTTCTCTAAATTGTTTGCTTTTATATATATGGTANAGCACCATGTGAATGTCTTCTAAGAAAAAGGCATTCAGGAAAAGAGTATAACCCTCTAATGGTGAGATATTTTGACACCAGAATAAAACATTGCTGTAGTTTGCTTTCTGTTGTTCTAATCAAACTCTCTGATAAAGACTAATTGGGGAGGAAAGGGTTTATTTGCCTGACAGATTCAAATCAGAATTGACTGAGAAAAGCCAGGGCAAAACTCAGGGCAGGAACCTGGAGGCAGGCCTGAGGCAGAGACCACAAAGAACACTACTTACTGGCTTGCTCTTCTGTCTTATACAACCCAGGAAACCCTGCCCAGGGGTGGGACCACCCGCAGTGGGCTGGGCCTTCCCACATCACTCCACAATGAAGAAAATGCCTCAGACATTCCCACAAGCCAATAGAATGGAAGAAGCTCCTCTGCTGAGGTTCCACCCTCCCAGTGCGGTAAGCTGACAACTGAGACTATCCAGCACAGATCGAGCAAAGGCAAGTAGCATTATTCAGTCTGTTGATGTGCTATGTAAGTCACATGAGCAGTTTGTTTATTGGCGCAAATACCCTGACTCAAGTGTGGTATAGAGGAAACAGATTGTGGATTTACTTGCTGCTGAGTTTTCTTGAAGCTCCCAGCTTTGTCCTAATGGCTGAGTCTCAGAAATGAGTTCATCTTGCTGAGCCTCATCATCCCCATTTGTGAATCAGGGTAATATTATCACTCATTTTGTTTTGTTTTTTTTTTTAAAAAAAAGATTTTAATTTTTAACCCATTTTTAATTGAAGGTATCTTAGTGGGCATAGAAGACATTAGATGAATATGAATGCCCCATGTCTTTGAGGTATGTACAGCCTAGAGGAAGGGTCAGGCATGGGGAACATCCAATATTTCCCTGGCAAAGACCTTCTTCCCAGTGCAGCAACCTTTGTGCTGGACCTTAGACAATGAGAATAGGGTTCTAATTCACTGCTCTTCAAAAATAGTGATCCTCTCCTGCAAATCAAGCAGTTCTGTGTCCAGTGTGATATAGAGTTGTTCTCTCAACTGCCACAAGGAATGCACCACTACTTTCAGTCCTGATATCCAGTAGAGTAAGGTTTCTGCCTGAAATGTTGATGCACTAACTTATTTCAAAAGTGACTATGTTAGGGGCTGGAGAGATGGCCTAGCGGTTAAGAGCGCCGACCGCTCTTACAGAGGACCCAGGTTCGATCCCCAGCACCCACATGGCGGCCGAGAGCCGTCTGAAACTCCAATTCCAGGAGAACTCCAGTTCCAGGGGAATCTGAGACCCTCTTTTGACCTCCGCGGCATTGCACGACACGGGTGCACAAACCTGCATGCAGACAGTACATTGATACACATACCGAAATAAAAAAAAAAATTAAAAAAAATGGCAAAGATTCTACTTTGAACAGTGAACAAAATGGCACTGAAGGATTAAGAACAGGTCTTATTAACAGCATAAAATTAATATGATTTGCTCATAACATTTCCTATATCATTGATTAGATCTAAATCCCTTCTTCCAATGATCTTTATTTTTAAATTGAAAGATAATATATTTTCTTATCCTGTATAACAGTGTCATGAAGTATACATGCACTGTGGAATAATCCAGCTCCTGCTAACAAACATTGGACCATGCATTACCATTTTAGAAGTGATAGCACATAACGTCCACCTTGTTACACTTTTTAAAATTATTTATTTATTTATTCTTGTATGTACGAATGTACTGTTCTGCATGTAGATTTGTGCACTCGTGTCGTGCAATGCCTCGGAGGTCAGAAGAGGGTGTTGGATTCCCCTAGAACTGGAGCTAAAGATGGCTCTCAGCCGCCATGTGGGTACTGGGGATCGAACCTGGGTCCTCTGCAAGAGCAGTCAGTGCTCTTAACCGCTAGGCCATCTCTCCAGCCCCTCGTTACACTTTTTAAAAACACAGTAACTCTCACTAACTATAATCCTCACATTAAAACACCTTCCTCTCACCTCTTCCTGATTGAACATTGCCCAACATTGCCTCATTTACCCCTATCTTTAAGAACTCCCAACCTCTGTATCTTCTGTATCTGATCAACTATTAGATTTATCCTGTGAGATCATAAGATACATGTGTCTCTGGGCCTTGCTTATTTCACTCAATATAATGATTAATAATTACATCTATTCTGTTAAAGATGATAGGATTTTATTATTTTATGACAGAATAGTGTTGTATGTAAATATGGTTCATAGTGCCTCTATTCCTTCTTTATTTAATTCTAAACTTGGTTTTTGTTCAACATAAATAAGAGATCCAGGAGGTCTAGGGGAACAAAGAGGGCCCTGAGACCTTAAAGGGGGGCTGCAGACTGCAGGAGGCTGCAGGGTGCATCATTCCTCACCCTACCCTCAAACCCTGGGGCACCTCAGAGCTGGTGTGTGTGTGTGTGTGTGTGTGTGTGTGTGTGTGTGTGTGTGTGTGTGTTGGGAGGGATGTGAGTTAACTCTGATGTTTCAGAGAGACAGGTCATTGTGCTTGGCAGTGGGTGAATAAAAGTGAAGCCTCCAAATGAGTCACTATGTCACCATGGCTGAGTCAGTCTGGGCGACAGCGAGGAGTCTTCCATCATGATTAATGTTGTTAAAATAGAGATGGCCTAGTGGTTAAGAGCGCCGACCGCTCTTACAGAGGACCCGGGTTCGATCCCCAGCACCCACATGGCGGCTGAGAACCGTCTGAAGCTCCAATTCCAGGAGAACTCCAGTTCCAGGGGAATCCGAGACCCTCTTCTGAACTCCGCGGCGTTGCACGACACGGGTGCACAGACTTGCATGCAGACAATACATTCATACACATACAGAAATAAATAAAATTAATAAAAAAAAAATGGTGATCTGTGAGGCCAGCGGGGAGTACACTTCCCATTCACTTGGTTTTCTTTCCATACAGTCTCCCTGTAGCCCCAGCTGGCTTTAAACTCACTATGCAGAACAGGTCAGCCTCAGTCTCACAGAGATCCTCCCCACCCTTGCCTCTTAAGTGCTGGGATTAAAGGCATCCACCACCACCTCCAGCCCAGACTTGGCATTCTTGACCAATACGTACAGCGCTATAAAATCATAGGAGTGCAGTGCTTTTTTAGCATATAGGCATTTCCTTTGGCTATATGCCTAGTAGTTAGATTACCACATGTAAAGCTAGCTCTCTGATTTAAAGAATGTTCATAATATTTTTCATAATGCTGTACTAATCTATATTTCTAACATAAGTATAAAACACTTTTTCAAACAACTATTATCTTTTGTCTTGATGAGAGAAATTTTTGCTTCATGTATCTGTGAATGACATGCATGCATGTTTGTATTTGTTCCATGTGTGCTAGGTACATCTTCATGTGCCAGTATGTGCAGGGACACAGTTGATGTTGGGAATTTTCCTCAACTTTTCCACTGTATTCTCAGAGGTAGGTTCTCTCAGTTAAGCCTGTCTCACAGACATGGCTGACCAGGCTAACCAGCTTGCTCCAGGGATGGTCTCTCAAACCCTTTTCAGGTCTGAATTACAAGGGGTCCTGAGAGCCGTACGTGAAGCTTGTACAGCAAGGGCTTCATCTGTGGAGCATGGCCCTAGGCTCCATAATAGCAATTCAAAGTGCAGTGGGAACAAGGTGTCAATATCCGTTGATTTTAATTCCACAGTGATTAACGCGAAGGAATACTTATTATAATGCCAATTTCCTATTAGCATATGTCCTTAAAGAAATGTCTACTGAAATCATTCAACCATCTTTCAATTTGAGTTATTTGGATTCTTGGCTATTTAGGAAAATTACATGACTGCCATTAGCTCCTAAAAACAATTTTCAGGATATTTTATTTTACTTTATTGTTTGAATAATTTTCATGGTTTCTTTCTCTAAATGTTTGCTATTTATATGTAGAGGGGCTACTGCTTTTTGTGTGTTAAATTTTGTATCCTGCTACTTTGATCTATGTGTTTATAAGCACTGGAGGTTTTCTAGTAGAGTCTTTAAGATATTTTATGTATAGGTTCATATCATATGCAAATAAGGATACTTTGACCACTTTAACAGTTTTTTCCTATTTATTTCTTTTACTTGCCTTGTTGCTCTAGCTAAAAATATAAGCACTAAATTGCACATAAATAGATACACTGGACATTTTTATGTAGTTCCTTATTTTAGTGGAGATGCTTTGATTTTTTTTCAATTTTGTATGATATTGACTATGTGGGAGGTTTGTACATTGCTTATCTGTTTACATGATGCATGACATGCATTGATTTATGATTGTTAAAACGTCCCTAAGAACCTCAAGAAGATACAATAAGATCAAAAGTTCTTCCATGCTCATAGATCTGTGGGCTCAATACTATAAAAATAGCCATTTTATTAGAAATAATATACAAGTTCAATATAAACCCTATTAAAATTACAAGCTTCTTCATGGAAATTGAAAAATAATCCAAATGCCATATGTAGACATGATGTCAAAAACAATCATGAATGATAGGTTTCTGCCCAACACAGATAGAATCCAAGCATGGGTGGGACAGGTAGGTTAAAACCTCAGCTCACCTAGCTGACCATCTATTGCAATTAGTAGCTCCTGGCAAACAGAATCACTTTCTTCAAGGGTGTGATTCTGGTAGATTGACCAGGATCCAGAGATGTGCAAAGACCAAAGAGTATTCAAGTAACAAATTATATTCAATAGACCTTTAAGAATAATATTGAGGCGTGAGAGTCTGAATAATTTGGGAGTGAGAGTCTGAATGTGACCCAATCATATTATGTAAAATTATTAAAGAATAAATAAAACATATTGTAGAAAGCCTATTTTAAGACTGCTTTTCCCTTCATCTCCTCAAACTGTCAGGGTATGTACAGAAGCCCAGACTCAAAGGTACTTCAGTGGCCAGGGTGGATAACCGAAATCTCTACTATACAGGTTTATCTTAGGACATTCCCTTTCAAAATCATTTCCCTTCCCATCATTAAGTTCTAACTCATGATTAACTGTGTTGCATTTTCCGTACTAAACGGTCTTGAGTTCCTTGGATTCAGTTGCACTCCTCCATTGATTGAGTACTTCAAGAATACAAGCAGTTCTCCCTAACACACATTGGTGGAAGCCTTGAATAAGGCCATTATATAGACTGTGCAAGAAATATTGGCCATTGTCTATATTCAATTTGTAAGAATGATACTGCAAGGAGTATCTCTATTACAGGAGCTAAGCTAAACTGAGTTGTTGTCTGCTTTGACTTGGAAAATTAAAAGATTCCGAGTCTATGTGACACCACTGCAAAACTGAGATTGAAAAGGACACAATTTGATGAGCATGATGGTGCTCACCCTTAATCCAGGCCGGCTGTGGCATTAGGGAGACCCTGCTTCCAAATCAGATGTTGGTTTATAGTAATGTTAAAAGTAGACTATGTAGGTAAAGTTCTTAGAAAACTGGCAGTTAATAATCATTTAATAAATTTGAAATTTGGATGAGCAAGTTGAAGAGGAATATTTTTTCTCATTTTGTCATAAAAATGTGACTCCCCCAGGCTATGAAATGAAATGTTAAGCCAGCAAATCCTAGATTATCACATTTATTTGATAGTAACCTCTTTCTCAAACTTTATCTGTGCATATCTCCTTGGAGTATTCACAATACTAGCATTAAAATCATCATTTTATTACTACTATGCCTGCTAACTTCGAATGGGTTTATCAGATAATCGATTCCATTAGGGAAAGCTCTCATTGACTCTTCAAAGTTCTGTAGGAATATCTACTTTTTCTTTGTATTTTAACAAGAGTTTTACTTCTCTATGAATTCATGCTTACATATTTAAGACAGAAGTATTCACATCTCTTATTTCTTGCTTGGAAGGATCTACAGTGCTCTTTCATTTTGCTCAAATTGCTTCCAAACACAGATTTTTCTACTCTCATATGAACATTTCTTTCTTATATCTCTAAGGTCCTCTGCAGTGTCTTGACTTTCTTTGGTAGTGCCATAACCCAGTATCCTCAAGTATTACATTCACGAGGAATTTAGACACACAGGATCATATGTTTCTCACCACAAACAACTATTTCCCCATCATGACAGTTCTACAACTCCAGATATTAGAAACTTCATGTATTGACTAAAACCCACTTCATTATTTTGCCTTCAAATTCCCTCACATCCTAGCTTCCTAAGATTTTAATTTCATTATTTTTCTCTCACCTGTTTCCATGATTTCCATTATTACCCAAGTATTCGTTTTTAATTTTTTGAAGATATGTGCACTTAACTTTTTATTTTAAATTTTGATGTTTTTTAAGAATTTAATATATGAGGATTGTATCATTTCTACTCCTTACCTCCACCTTCTTCCATATGTCCTCACTCTCAAATTCATCACCTCTTCTTTAATTATTATTTTACATATGCATATACATATATATTACTAAGTCTATTTAGTGCTATTCAGTGCATACATGTCTTTAAGGCTAACCCTTTATGATTAGACAACCTAGCTCTACCCTGGAGAAAACTAATTTTTCACTTAGCAACAATTTGTCAGTAGCAATTCATCTAGGTCTTTTGAAATTTCACCAGCCCTCTTAAACATATCAATAAGTGCAATCATTACACAGGTGTTGTTTTTTAATTTTATTTATTATTTATGTGTATGAATGTACTGTCTGCATGTAGGTTTGTGCACCTGTGTCATGCAATGCCACAGAGTTCAGAAGAGGGCATCGAATCCCCCTGGAACTGGAGTTAAAGTTGGTTCTCAGCTGCCAGGTGGGTGCTAGAGATTGAACCCGGGTCCTCTGCAAGAGCAGTCAGCACTCTTAACTGCTAGGCCATCTCTCCAGCCCTACACAGGTGTTGTTTAAGCAACCATAGTGTTCCTTCTACTTGAGTATCTTATACCTACCCCTAGCCCAAAAGAGTGAGTTTATCTGACACCAGCCAGGACTTCATGTTTATTTTCTTGGGACACTTCTTGTACAACTGAGTTCTCTTCAATCTGTTACACAGTACTAAGAATCTCAATTGGCTATGTTTTTTTTTTTTTTCTTATCAATTCCAGATAGAATTAGATCTACCATATTTGAGCACATGAATTATGGTGCATTTTCGAATCTCAGACTATATACATCAATTCTGTCTAAGAAATCTACTTACTATTTCTGGCAACCTGTAAACATCAGCTCATATCAAGTGACCTCCAGCTGTTAGCCGGTTCTTTAACAAGTCTTCTACTCAAGCCTCTGGTCTCAAGACCTTCAAGCACTGCCTTAGAGAGAGTTGAGAGGTGATGAAAGGCAAATTTTCCATCTCTTACAGAATCAATGAGACACTATCCACATCTCCATCCCAGAAATAGAGTACCCAAGCAGAGACTGACTTCCTTAGATCCTGTGTTGCTTTCCTGGCTTTCACAGATCTATGATAGCATATGGAATGTAGGAGGTGTGCTGTGTCACTGTCCTCTGCCCTTGGCCCTGACCATTTTGTCCAAGGGGATTTCCACCTCTATCTTCTACCATATTACATTTGTACATATAGCTGCATTTCCTCTTGCCTCTGTATATTCTGTATATTAATCCTCTATCAGGTATATAGCTGGCACATTTTTCCCATTCTGTGGATCTCCTCTTAACACAAATAATTGTTTCTTTTGCTGCACAGAAGTTTATTCAATTTTTGAAGCCCCCATTGACAGCCTTCTTATATGTAACAAAGATTCCAAAATACGCACTGGAGGAAAAGACAGCATCTTTAATAAACAGTTTTAGGAAAAGTGGATGTCTACATGTAGGCAAATGACATTTAACACATCTCTATCAACCCATACAAAACTCAACTCCAAATGGATCAAAGAAACCTGAAATGCTGAAACTGATAGAAGAAAGAGGGGCTATCCTACAAGATATGTGTACAGGAAAGGAATAAGAATCTTTCTGAATAAGAATCCCTTTGCTCAGCACTTAAGGCCAACATTTTTAGTTTTGTAAATGTTAATACTTTTTCATGAACTCAATAGTCTGTCCATCAAGCTTTTTATAGTTTTGTTCTTATTTGATCACTTTGGGATCAATTCCATCATCACTGAATTTCTTTGCAATAAGTCTGCCTTTTATGATACATCCACAATCATCAATATTCCCAAGATTCAAATTCTGAGCTGTGTTACCCAGTCACCCACAATGATATTGAAAAAGATTAGCTATTTCCATAAGTCTGTGACACAACAAAAGGAACGCTGGCAGTGCTATAGTTTTAGGTTAGTCTTACTTCAAGATAGTCTGTCCTTGTGTCATTCATTTGTCCCATCTCCAAAATTCATATTGTCTCATCTGTGGTCTTGCTTTACAATTATCTTCCCACCATTCAGTACTGGGCTCTTAGTAAGAGTTGATTTCTACATTTCTCTGGAGAGTCTCTCCACATTTTCCTCCTTTGCTAGCTATAGGAATCCAGTTTTCAAAGGAGAATCAAACACATCCATTAGCCTTTTCATGGCTTTGGATTTCATACCTATCTACTTCCAAGCAATCCATCATTTCTTCTTATCTTTAACCCTTTACTGAATACAATGAATTACTAAATGATATTGTTTTTATAAGAAATGGCTCATCAATATTAGAGATCATGTACTTATTAATGCCTATTGCAATATAGTCATGCCTCATCTTTACACTAAATCTTTAAAAGAAAACATTTAAAATGCATTCTCCTTATGACCTGATTTCCATTCATTCCTAAAGAACTAGTTTAGTATAACTCTCCCTACTACAGTGAAAATCCTCCCAAAAGTGTCAAGATAACCCTTTGCATTACCAACATAATTGTTTGTCACTTTCTTCTTTTCCTGACCAGTATTCAGTCTTGACCATGAATCTCAGATCGTATTATATTTCTATATTATCTGAAATACATTATGACTTAATTATATTTTTCATTCAATGTTTGTCTATAGATTTAGTGAAGGATAGAAAATCCATTTATTTATTCAGTACATTTATTAGGGAACTGATACTTCCCAAACACCTTTTCTGACAATGGGATCATAACCATGAAACAAATTTTTAAAAAACTCAAAAACATTAGTCTCTAGTGAAAGAAAGAGATAATAGCTGGGCTTGCTATTCATTTTACAGGAGAGAATGAAGCAAGACAAGAGGAATAGTATGCATAACAGACTTGGGCATAAAGCTGGACATTTGGTAGAGGTTTATAAAAGAAAAGCTCAGTGAATGACTTCAGACCAATCCTAGTGCAATGCAGTTTCCTGCCTCACGTTCTCTGTCTCTGTTTCTTACTCATCTTGGCATCTGGTAGGCCAAACGTCAATACAGAGAGACCCTTGAAAATCAATGAAACTTAAAAATATGGCAGGTGGGGGCTGGAGAGATGGCCTAGCGGTTGAGAGCGCCGACCGCTCTTGCAGAGGACCCGGGTTCGATCCCCAGCACCCACATGGCGGCCGAGAGCCGTCTGAAACTCCAATTCCAGGAGAACTCCAGCTCCAGGGGAATCGGAGACCCTCTTCTGACCTCCGCGGCGTTGCACGACACGGGGCATTGCACAGACCTACATGCAGACAGTACATTCATACACATACAGAAATAAATAAATAAATAAAAATTTAAAAAATGGCAGGTGATAATATGTGTAGAATTTGAAAGATCAATGCGAACTCAAAACTGGACAAGCAATATTCTTAGGATATATCACTCAAAAGCTCTCATATCTCAGCATCAGAGATAAATCACATCCCTACCACTATCCTACCTATGAGCACCTGTCCCTCCACACCAGTATTCTCCATTAGAAAATAGCAGGACACATTTGGAAGTAGGGTTAGGGATTGTGCACAATATGGAATAAATTAAAGGTTAAGAAATGGGTATAAAGGTATCTGTTTGGAAATAAAGCTCATGTCTGAAGGCAATTTAATATTTTAATATTAAATTACATAAATATAATAAATATTTGTTTTAAAAATGAAGCATACTTGATTTATTCGCTTTCAACCAAATATTGTCTAACAGACATACTTCAGTATGTAACGGATTTAGCAATAGAAAAGTCAATAAATTTAGTCAGTCTAATTCTGACGGAAGAAAAATAAAAATGATAGATTGAACAATGCAATGCTCATATTAGATGACATTCAACAATGATATAAATAAAGAAGAATAGAAGAAAATAGAATCATAGAATGCAATAGAGGGATGACATTCAAAGAATATGTTAGGAAACCACCACTCACTGAGACTGGGTCCAGAGAAGAGAAGATAAAATAGAGAGGCAGATTTCTAAACATCTAAGTAATGCTCACTAAAGGCAAAGAGAACAAGACCATGTACTAAGTGCTCCTAAGTGTGAAGAATAGTAATATGGCAGGATGGCTAAACACCTCACCTAGAAGAGGGCAAAACAGGATGATATCAATGGAAGGAAATCAAGCTCTTGAAAGCCAGTCAGTGGGCATAGTACAAGCCAGTGGACAGCTTCAGGGCACAAAGCATCCTGCAGTTTCACAGTCTTATTTTGGGTGCTCTACTCAGAACACACTAGAGAAGCTAATGACAGAAGCAGGAAGACAGATTAAAAAGCTACCACAGGAATCCAGAGTAGATACGATGATGACTTCACCCAGTGTACTGGCTATGTAGGAAGTGGATAAATACTCATATAACTGCAGACAAATGTAAAGTTCCTATGACAAAACATGGTGGAATACAAAGGGGAAAATGAGCAGGACCCAAGACTTGAACATTTGAAAGACAAAATTAACATGCTCGTGCTGTGGATTGAATTGTTTCTACTCACATTCATGTATCAAAGCTGTAAACCTCAACCCTTCAGAATTTAACCTGATTTGAGGATGCAATCTTCACAGTTTAAGATAATTCATTAAGATGCTCCAGGACTGAATACTATTTATGTCTTTATAAGACAGGAACATAAAGACAAAGACGTTCTAATCAAGGCATGTCACAGAAAGGAAAATCCGCAAGCAAGGTGTGTAATTCATTCCTAATGCAGAGGCCTCAGAAGGAAACTGAGGCGAAACCTGCCACCTCAGAATTCAAGTTTCCTAATCTAAGAGAAAACAAGTCCCTGTGGCTTAATGACCTTGTCTTCAGAGCAGTGGAAAATGGAAGCAATGGGTAAATCTTTCTCAAATGATAATATTTATAATCAACTGACCAGAAAAACAAGCTAATTTACATACCTATGCTGACTAAAATAAAACAGAAGCTCTTAATGCAGAAGTTGAAAGCATTTTTTTTTTGGTCTTTTTGAGACAGGGTCTCCCTTTAGTCCCAGCTTTCCTGGAGCTCGCTCTGTACACTAGGATAGCCTTGAACTCACAGAGATCCACCTGGCTCTGTCTCCCAAGTGCTAGGATTAAAGGTGTGCACCAGATGCTAGGTTGATAGTGAAAATTTCAAGTGTCATTTGTCAACTATTTATTTCTTGCTTTGTACAATTTGCTACAGAACCCAATTCAGAGCCAGTCCACTTTGAATGAGACTCATCTCCAGTGACCCCTATACAAGGAGCTTAGTCTACAGTGCCTGGAAGTGGGATCTTTAGGAAGGGTGACTCCTTCATCAGGAGATCCTTAAGTCAGACTTTGGTGTTTGTTGTAGGATGTTGGTTTGTACTTAGGAGAATATTGTTAGAACAGCCCAATAACAGCACTCTGTGATGATGCTATAAGGAACCCTGACTAATACAAGAGACTCACTGAATAAAATGGTTTTTTCTTCAGCCAAAAGTTTCTCAAATTAAAACATTTTTTGTTGTTGTTTTGTTTTCATTTTTTTTTAACAATAAGTGATAATTTGTGAGTACAAGCATCCTTAATGTCAAACCAATTTGCGAGCAGTTGTGCCCAAACCCATACAGCTCATGGGTCCCACCATCCAGCAGGGGGGGCTTGTATGTTCAATCAAGTTGATCAAATGAGTGTCCAGTCTATATTGTTGTAGTTTCACCTTTCACCCCAATCGCAGCCCTTACATTCTACCGTGCCTCCTCTTCCGCAGATTGTTCCCTAGGCTTAGAAAAGGGGCACAGGTGGATGAGAAGCAAAACAGTCTACTTTCTCTGGAGCTGTTGTCTTGGTCTCTAGTCAATTCTGGCTGTTTTCTTTCATGGGCTGCCAGCTTGTCCAGGCATAACCTTTCAATCCTACTAATGAAGCACTCGCAATTGGATATATAGGTATTTAAACATTACTAGTTGTTATGGTAGGTTACATTGGTATAAACACAGATGTTTGGATGGTATGTTAATCCATGAATTACATTTTCTTCTGTTAAGTATGACAGGGTCATCGTGTGGTTTATAACATCTCCTAACCATTAGAGGATGTAAGCTTGTGGCATCAGCCATGGGTTATTCCTCCAAGGAGAGAGCCAATATCCAATTAGATTTGGGATATACAGACATAAGGCTGCCACTGCTGCACAGTATTTCCAGGCAGATGAGGTGTAGCTGGTGCTGATGGAGGGGTTTTTCTTGACTCAAGGAGACCCAGAACCAAATATGCTAAAGTCTCCTTAAGCTACGAACTTAAACAAAATATATTAATACAGGAGCTCTGACATCAACAATGGATTACTCTACCAAGAAGATGTTGGCCAGGGGATCCAAGCCCCCACAAAAGGTAAAGGCTCCTTGCCTCCAAACCGGGATATCTGCAGGAAGAGAGGCAATAAGGCCCTGCTGTTGAAGACCTGATATAAACATGGGAAAGATGTATGGAGACCACACTTGCAAGCATACGGATGGCCTCTGGAATGCCAGAGAGTGTTACCAAAGGCCACTAAACCAATAAAGCAAATTAAAACATTTTTAATTACATTTGCAAGTCCCCTTGCTTGCCTACAATAAGAGAACATCATTTCAGGCTGGGCATGGTGGCACACGCCTTTAATCCCAGCACTTGGGAGGCAGAGGCAGGTGAATCTTTGTGAGTTCAAGGCCAGCCTGGTCTACAGAGTGAGTTCCAGGACAGCTGGGGCTACAGGGAGGCCCTGTCTCGAAAAGACAAAAAAATAAAAAAGAGAAAATCATTTCTCCCTGCCTTTGTCTGTTACCTAAAACTACAAACCTGGCAGGTAGATCAAGAGGCAAAAAATGGGAAAATTTAAAAGATAAAGCAGGAAAATAAGCTACATAGAACATCCAGGGACTTAATCTACCAGGATGCACAAAACATAAGACAATCTAGCCATAGCAGTTTGCCTTCAGACAAGCAGTAGAAGTCTACTCGGATAGGTTGCTGTTGACTGAATAGAAGTCTTTTGATATCAACAACTGAGCCTGGTGTCTTAAGGGTACTGATTAAAATGTAATTTAGGACCAGCTTACTAAAACCAAGTGAATGCCTGCCTTTAATAAATGAATCAAACAGAATCCAGGACTCTTACAAGATACAATTTTCAAGAGAAGAAAATCCCTCTGTTAGTCCAGAAACAGGAAAATTAAAATGGGTAAGAAAAGAGCTGATGTCAATACTGAGATGAATCTAAAACAGAATCATCTGAGAAATACTCTAATTCAATTAACATAGGCAATGCAAAGAGGCTATTGTAAATTATCTTGAAAGTTACAGCAAGCCTAAACAATGAAGTAAATTATTTAAAGAAAAATAAATGAAAGTATAGAATTGATACAACATATTGTACAACAGCTGAAGACTCAAATATCCTGGATGAATTCAGTGCTAGAATGGGCCTCATCATAGAAGCAGTCAGTGAGCACAAGGGCAGATCCAAAGTTTGCCAATTCAAGCCTTCTGAAAGTAGATTTAAAATAAATAAGCAAACATAGGTACACAAGGGACAATACAAATGTTAAATCTCCCTTTAATCATGATTCCTGAACCTGAAGAAGGGAATGAAACAGAACTTTAGTAAATGGTAACTGAAAATTTCTCAATACTGACTAGAAAGTTCTAAAACATTAGCAATTGAACAAATGTCAGGAAAAACTCAAACTTATGACTAAATTTACTATAATAACAGTACTGAAAACTAAAGTGATGAAAAAAATTGAAAGCTTCCAGTGCAAAATGACCTACTGCCTGTGCAGGAAAAAAAAGGGGAAAGACGGTAGATTTCACACAGGAAATCACAAAGCCCAGGAGAACTTGAGACAAGTGCCAGGGCCAAAATTGAAGAAGAGTCAGACACGAATCCTTTACTCAGTGAATTTCCCCTCCACCGTAGAAAATGAAATAAACACATTCTCTGTGAAACAAGTAATTAATAAATTCTTAGCTCTTTGGCGATGAAAAAATTAAGATTCTCTCTTTTTCTTTCCCAACTTCCAGATCATAAGGAAATTTGGCCTTTACATAAAGATTAAACTGATGTTTGAATTACTTTGGAAATAAGACTTTTAATGATATGTGAAATTAATTATGTCTCCCATTACAATGAGTGTTGTATTTTGTTTGTTATTCAAGGTAACCATTAAAATTTCAGTTACTTCCTGTTGACAGTTCATGGCCATGCTTGTGGATAGATGCTAGCATGCTTTAATGGAATTCTTAATCCAGAATCCAGGCTGAAAAGGGCAGCCACTCACTGGGGCACATAGTTGTTATGACAGACGAATGTTCTCTGCAGAAAAAGCTGACATGGGTTCATATATCATTGATCAATTTAGGACACAGGGTCTGGATCACTGTCACTGGGACTTTTTTGTGCATTTTCTACAGAGAAACTAGAAGTGGTAACACTGAAGGGGTATAACCTTTTCGTTAGAAGGAGAAATGAGTATTTTGAAACAATAGATTTATTGCATTGTAATAACAATTTTATAGCATTTCTCTTCCATGGTGATGATACTGTCTTATAAAATTTATTTTATTAGAACTTTATGCACAATGAGAACTCCAAAGGACATTCTGCTAACACTTATTACAGGACATTCATCTTAGCAGTGTTCACACACACTCTTATAGAAGACAAACAGAATTTTAAAAATTGAAAAAAGCCAAAAATAGATATTTACTATTAAAATAGAAATCCTGTGACTTATATAAATTCGCGAGAAACATTTCAACTCTTTTACATTTGTTTACACATTGGCTACCTAAAATTTCTTTTTCTTTTGTTTTTTTTCTTTTTTTTGGCTACTTAAATTTCTGAGCTCACTACTTGCAATGCTTTGGGGGGCATATATTTATGTATATTCAACACTGTATAATATGACACAAGTTCTATGAGTCCACAAACCAAACAAATTTTCTGGCCATTGCATATTATATGAATCAGTTAATCTATTAAGAGCTCAATGTACAGAGGTAATAAACAAGTAGAAAAAGCCATGCAGAGGGCTGGAGAGATGGCCTGGTGATTGGGAGCACCGACTGCTCTTGCAGAGGACCCGGGTTTGATCCCCAGCACCCACATGGTGGCTGAGAACTGTCTTTAACTCCAGTTCCAGGGGAATTCAACACCCTCTTCTGACCTCCATGGTATTGCACAACAGGGGTGTACAAAGCTGCATGAAGACAGTACATTCATACACATAAAAATAAATACAATTTAAAAAAAAAAGGAAAAAAACATGCAGTCAGTGTACTGAAAATTGACCACTTCCTGTGTTTCCAGTATGGAATAAATCTAAAACCAACCAGTATTGTTCACCAGCTCTGGGTTTTCCTTTGGATCCATGGTTTCCTTCAATCACTACTAACCTAATATAACATGAGCTCTGAGCATTGAGATGCTCTAAAGGTGGTGTGGAGAGTACATAAATTTCCACTTACATGAAGTTACATGAATTTCTAAGTCACTAAGCACAAGTTGGGTAGATATCTGAAAAAACATTCAGATGTCTATGATCATAATTCCATCACTAAACCACACACTCATTTCATCAAAAGCCTTGGGATAATTAATAAGTTTATGGGATAGGAAACACAAGAGGAACTTCCCTCCTCAAACCAACAATAGATGTAAACTTTTCATTTTGACATCCAGAAAACCACAGATAAATATATTAAAGTAATAATATGATAGATGAGGAAAAGGTTTCAGAATAACACCTTTGTCGCAAAAATTCATGGGAAAATCCTTTAAAGTGTTTGGAATGCATTCTCATATTGCTGATATATTTCATTTGAGTTAAATAATTTATCTGCTAACATATATAGAATAGTTGCCTAGAAATTCTGAAGCAAAATTAAAAATACCAATATACCCTTGGCACAGAATAGCAAAAAAACCCTAAAAACTGATATATTAATTATAATACCCCCAATCAAGTACTATTTTACCAATAATACACCATGAAACTAGTGTTTACATTGTACATCTCAAGTTCAACAAAGCATTAGGACATATTTTATAAAGAACTTAAGCAATGGTTAGCTACTTGCAATGTGGTTTATGGTTTTGGGTTATATGCCATGTAACATTTATATATTTATATACGCATACTATTTGTTCACTGGTATAACGTAGTGCATTTATAAACAAACTACAGTTTGCCTTGCTCCATATAAGTCTAGGATGACTTTAAAATGTGTGGAAAGGGATATCATGTGTTCTTTCTTCTGGTGTAACTGAAACATTGTTAATAGGATTTGGTAAGAAAGAGTTCTTTGAAGACAAATATGCTGTGTATCAAATTTTCATTTGGTAAAGTCAATTGAAATATCTGCCACCTATTTTTCCAACCACTTATTTAACAGGCCTACAAAATTATATTATATTCTTTTTTTCTTTTTTTTTTTATTTCCGTATGTGTATGAATGTATTGTCTGCATGCAAGTCTGTGCACCCGTGACGTGCAATGCCGCGGAGGTCAGAAGAGGGCGTCGGACTCCCCTGGAACTGGAGTTCTCCTGGAATTGGAGTTCTCCTGGAATTGGAGTTTCAGACGGCTCTCGGCCGCCATGTGGGTGCTGGGGATCGAACCCGGGTCCTCTGCAAGAGCGGTCGGCGCTCTTAACCGCTAGGCCATCGCTCCAGCCCCCTTTTTGATGTAGCTGTTTACTCTTTTGGTCAGTTCTTTGAACAAGTCTTTTGTTGTTATTCCCTTTGATTTTATATTACTTCGAAATACACATGTCTACTCTCCCCACTTATAGCAACGGGACAGAGTCTGAAAATAAACTATAAGGAAATTCAAAGACATATTTGGGACACACATTTTAACAGAAATATTGCATACAAGCAAAGAGAAACATAACTTTATATTCCTAAGTTACATAGTAAGTTGAAGTATGTTATATTCTTAAGAAAGACTGATACACATAAAAATAAATAAATAAATAAATTTAAAGAAAAAAAACAAAGACTGAATATTAAGTGATCTCATCACCAAAATAATAACCATGTGAGGTAATAAGATATATGTTAATTATCAAGATTTATTCTCCAGATCATGTATGATAAAATGTTGTAATGTACTTAATAAATAGAATTTTGCCAATTATAAATAAAAATCATTCAAAATTATCCTGTCCAGAAATAAATACTTCCAAACTTCAAAATTCTATCCCATGTCCACTTTATTCTCTTCCAGCTTGAAATTTATTAATGAATATCTATAGATATATTCAGTTCTGCTTATTAAGCAATTGTGCTTCCTTTAACCTCTATTCAACAGTCTTAATGTTGTCACCTGAACAACCTGTAATTCTGTTAATTCCTATCCACTATGTCACTCAAGAAAGAAATCATCATTTTATAAGTTAAATTTTAAAGCTTCTTCCCAAAACTTCTCCCTGAATCTGAAATGTGAGTTGTCATTAAAAAACTACATTGCATAACATTGGTCGTAAATCAAACCAAAAGACAAAAACCCTATACAGGCAATATTAATACTACTATATATTTGATTATATATTATATATAATAATATGAAACCAGCTAAATAATAATAGGCTAGTATTCAACCAGCTATACCAGAGAGGCACAATGGCCAATAGACTCCCTGGATGCCAACTCATGAGACAGCAGTTTGTGACCCCATGATGTTGGGTGGTAACAGGTGATGTATACTGTATTAATCACTTTTCTTTTGCTGTGATAAAGCACCATGACCAAGGAACTTATAAAAGGAAGAGTTTATTTGGGCTTACAATTGGCGGTTCCAGGGAATTAGAGTCCATTGTGGCGGGAGGCATGAAGGCTGGATCTGGAGCAGCAAACCAAGGGTCACATCTTGCAAAGAGCACAGGAAGCAGAGAGAGAGCAACTATAGACCACCGAGCCTTGTTAAAACTCACTAAGCCTGCCCCCAACAACGCACTTCCTCTGGGACAGCCACACCCTCCAAGACCTCCAAAAACAGCACCACCAACTGGAGACAAATGTCTGAATACTTACAGCCTATGGGGGACACTCATTCAAACCACCACATTCCACTCCCTGGCTCCCATAGGCTCCCAACCATACAAAATGCAAAATGCCTTTAGTCCAACCTTAAAAGTCCCCACAGTCTTTACCAGTCTCAATGCCTTTCAAAAGTCCACAGTCCAAAGTCTCCTCTGAGACTCAGGCCAATCTCTTAACCGTAAGCTCCTGTAAAATCAAAAGACAAATTACATACTCCCAATATACAGTGGAACTGAATACACATTCCCATTCCAAAAGGGAGGAATAGAGGCATAGTGAGGAAATACTGGACCAAAACAAGACCGAAAAGCTGCAGGCAAACACCAAGTCCAGTAGCTCCACACGCAACTTCTGGGACTTGACTTGCAAAGGGCTTAGACAGCTCAGCACTTCCAGCTTTGCTTGCAACATACATCTCTTTCTTAGGCTGGTACCACTCCCTGTATGCAGCTCTCCTTGGCAAATATCTCACAGGTCTGGCATCTCGAATGTCTTCTTGGGGTCTCCACTGCCAACCAGGCTTCACATTCACGGCATCACACGATGGCCTATCAGGGCCTTCTTTATTCAGGGACACCTCTGCTATACTCTGCCTGACCTCTTTGGCTCTCTGAAACCGTGGAGGAAGAACTGATGACCCCTTCACTCTTGCAAACTTCATGCCTCTAAAGCCAGCACTACATGAATGAAACTGTCGAGTTTGGCTGCAAGTTCGGGATGGAATCTCCCCTACTTTAACCACATTTGCAGTTTTTCTCTGCCCTGGACTTGTTGGAGGATTATCTGGGTTTGGTCTTGCCCTGAGGGTACTGATTCTTTTGTTTGCTTGTAAATCTCGAGGCCCTTCCTTAATCACTTTAATCTCCTTATCAAAAGGAAACTCTCCTTCACAATCCTTGGCCCCACATTTAATCTTCCTAGTGCAGTTATCAGATCCAAACTCTGCATTCTGCATTTCTTTCTGCCCCATCTGCTCTTCTTCACTGTAGATCTGCACAATATTCACCATTAAAAGCCATGCCATCATTTCTATGTTAGGCTGTCTTGAAATATCCTCTGCCAAAGACATCAGTCCATTGCTTTTCAACTTAGCATCAGGCAAGCATTTGGGCTGCGGGCAAACTGCTGCCAGACTCTTTATCAAAATATACCGGTTGCTGCCTAAGTCTTTATTTTCCCCTGGAACCACATCCTTTGCAGCCATGCTTTCTTCCAGGCCTCCATTAGAATGGTCCTTTAAGCTCTGCTTACAGTAGTCAACAGCCTTTCTAGCCCAAAGTTCCAAAGTCTTCCACATTTCTCCAAACATCCACATGGTCAGGTTCTTCACAGCCAACAACCCCACTCTCGGTACCAATTTACTGTATTAGTCACTTTTCTGTTGCTGTAATAAAGCACCATG
This sequence comes from Rhizomys pruinosus, assembly GCA_009823505.1. Lineage (NCBI taxonomy): Eukaryota > Metazoa > Chordata > Mammalia > Rodentia > Spalacidae > Rhizomys > Rhizomys pruinosus. The sequence goes on along the minus strand of VZQC01001350.1, from coordinate 783,070 downwards.
ACCAAGGAACTTATAAAAGGAAGAGTTTATTTGAGCTTACAATTGGCGGTTCCAGGGAATTAGAGTCAATTGTGGCGGGAGGAGTGGTGGCTGGATCTGTAGCAGCAAACCGAGGGTCACATCTTGCAAAGAGCACAGGAAGCAGAGAGAGAGAGAGCAACTATAGACCACCAAGCCTTGTTAAAACTCACTAAGCCTGCCCCCAACAATGCACTTCCTCTGGGACGGCCACACCCTCCGAGACCTCCAAAAACAGCGCCCCCAACTGGAGATAAATGTCTGAATACTTACAGCCTATGGGGGACACTCATTCAAACCACCACATATACAAAAGGCGTGATGTAGGGGTCTTAGATTGGCCCTGAGAGATGACGTTATTCTGCCTATAAAAGTGACCTGAAGCATTCAATAAAGTGGATTCTCCATTACTATCATGTAGAGTTCCCTGGATCTACCTTGCTCTTGTACAGGCTGAAGCAGGCCTGACTTTCTACTGTTGGGTCCTTCAGACCACTAGCCTGGTGTGATATCATGGGGCTGAACAGAGACCAATTAGGTCACCTGCTCTGGAGTGTTGATTGCCAGTGATATTCTTGGGAAGAGCCAAGCAGGCACCAGGATGAAATTCCTGTCCAAGGCTCATCAGCCTCTGGGTAGGTGAATGGACTTGGCCAGATGGGGTGGTGTTCTGCCAGCCTAGGATAAGGACCTTAGAAAGGCAGTAAGCACTAAGGTCAGGTTATGAAAGTTGCCATCTGGCACCAGCTCTGAGTTTCCAGTTCCCAACAGGTTGGCCTGGGCGGCTAATCCTCCCGTCCTTCCCAGCCTCTCAGGCAGGAAGTTAGAGGGTATACTACATATATATAGTCTGGATAATTAATGGGAAATATTATAAATGAAGATTTCTATAAAATGGCTTTTTCAGAAGTAGTCAACAATTAAGAATTCAAATATCTGTTTTAGTCTGGTAATTGTCTCTCAGAATTATTTTCATTTTCAAATAATTCAAATGTCTATAATTAAATAATAATTTATCTATAATCATATAACTATGTTATACTTGCATGCCTTTATTTTTTGCATGCCTTTACTTTATAACTATGATATAGAATCCAAACCTAAAATAATTTAGACTCACAGAATTTTTAATGCTAATAATCATTATATGTCAGGTATTTCAGTAACTATTTTCTAACTAAAATGAATTTGCATTTAATCATGATTTGTGCCAAAGACATACTTGGAATAATATCAAATAGAAGAGTAAGAAAATGTATATAACCTGTAAAATTTGGACACAGATCTAATCACTACAGAGTTTTCCCACACATTTATACACAAGATAAGGTGTTACATGAGCTATATTTATATTTACTTTTTCTTAAATGAATAAGGAGGGGGGCATGTGTACTCACACCTTCAATTCCTACAGTCAGTAGGCAGAGTCAGGGAACCTCTGTGAGTTGTAGACCAGCCAGAACTATAAGTGAAACAATTTCTCATGAGAGATGAATATTGAAAATGTATTTTCATGTGTATGATATACTATACCTGTGGAAAAATATCTCCAGGTAAACTAACATATTTTACTTTTCTTGGTTTATGTAGCAAGAAAGAATATAAATGAGTGGAAACATGTAGCCAACTTCTAATATACCAAGATAAAACAAACAAGAAAAACTTTTGAAAAATAATTTGCCCAATCATAAAAAATGTTAATAGTTATTTTAAGTCAATTCAAACTAACCACTATGATATAACATTTTAGTTCTCTCTGTTCAATATTTTCAAATCATGTTGCTAGACAATACTTTAGATCCCTCAAAACTTCAGTAAGAATTGTGGGTAGTCTAGTAATGGATTGAAAATAGATAAAACTTGTTTGTCCCATTGCCTCAACATCCAGCCAAAATAAAACAAGTTGCCATGGTCTAACTGACAATGCACATTTTACTGTAGCTCTTTCTGACAGGCATGTGTTGGCCTTTGAGCTTCCTCTTGTAATCATATCACCTCATCTGTTTCCTGAAAGTCTTAAAAAGATGCCTTATATAAGATAGTGGAAAATCAATTCCTATTGTCCCCAGAAGGCCTCTGCCATTCCTTTCACTGTGAAAAATCTGTACTTATTTCTTGAGTTTTGCTGTATTGAAAAATCATTGTCTTCTGTTTATCTGCAAGTAAATGTGTGGAGTTTCTTTACAAATATCCCCATGTCTTCTTTGCCATATGACACTTAAAACAGCATGTGTCCTTAGATAATACCCGATCAAAAATAAGATCACCCATCATGTAGCCTCTAGTTACACTAACAGTCCAGCCCAGCCATGTTGCTTTTTGCTTTCTGGGAACTAATGCCATGCTACCAACTCTACACTGTTTCTCTTAACTTTTGTCTTTGTAGATCATAAGTACAGTGTGTTACAGGAGTGTACCTGAAGGTTTTAGCTCAAAGAAAAGGTTATGCAGGTAGTAAATGCTTATATCAGAGGCTTGGGAATTGAATATGCAGCTAAGAATCCATCCAACAAAGAAGCAAAACAATGCACATTTGTACCTTCTTTTACACAGGTGTCAGAAGATAGATAAGTTATGACTAAATTGGGAAGATAGTTTTCAGATTTTCTTAATTTGTTTCAAGATATTTACCAGTTAATAGTGAAGTGGAATAATAAAAATAGAAAAGTATTATTGGCTTCTCCAGCTTATTTTATGTAAAAAAATCTAAGTACATTGAAAAAAAATCATTTCATCATGAAATGTTTCAGAAATTCTGACTGTTGGTTTCTTGATAGCTTTCTGAATTTGAAAATTGCATTCATTGTTTTCACATCATTCCAATAAATTTAAATTGGTAATGAACTCTTCCTGTTAGCACAAATTAATCTAATATTTTAGTGTGTTTGGGCCCAGTGTACACATTTATTCATCAAAAACCTCTCCTGCATTGCAGTTTCTGAGGCCATCAAGACCTGAAGTAGGTATACACAATTTGCTGCCATCAGGAACCATTTATAAAATGAAATCAGTGCATACCATTTTGTTAGTTTTTCCGTCATTCTCCATTATTCACTTTTACACATTCTTTGCTGGAAACATGTATGATATCTTTTCTGCGATTGGCTGTCATCAAGGAAGGAAACTGAGCTAGTGTCTGTAGTATAGTATCCAAGCAAGTTCCCAAGGCCACAGCTTGGCGCCATGACCTGCACTTCTAGTTATGGCAGGAAAGTATTTGATGTGGTTATAGTGTTGTTTACAAAATGGAGAATGATCACAGCCACCTCTCTATACTTACTCTGAAGAGCACAGGAGTACACTGACATGTTCTCAACAGGGGTTGTCTGCCCAGAGTGAGCACTCCCTGTTATATTCCCTAGGATTTCTATGAGTGCTTCATTTTTTTATTGTTATTAAACTTTTTTCCATAGGTCATACATCATTTCTCAATCAGTCCCCCACCCCACCTGAGTCCCTGAACTCTGCCATATATGTCCTGCATCTTTTTCTGAGTCTTTCCAGAGTTTTTTTTCAGTTTTTTTGTTATTCTCTCCAACTTGTATTGCTACAGTATTTATACATATATATTTATACATAGTTATATATATATATATATATATATATATTCTATATATATATTTACATAATACATACACGTATCACTTGAATTGGAGGATATTTTTTACCAACCTTCAATTGCCAGATGAGGGCAACTGATAGATACCCAGCTTGTGACTAAACAGTTTAAGGGGGATGTCAGCCTTTTCAGAACTATAGATTGCCATATTGGGACTACCTGGGCTGTATCAGGAGAGCCAGTGCAGGGGATCAAGACAGGACAAGTGCTTACTGGACTTCATTTGGAGGACCATGGGAGGGGAAAGGCCCAATGTGAAGCAAAAGTGAAGGACTGATGGTTGTTTGGGATTGCCAAGGAGGAACCTTCGAGCACTTCCTTAAGGAAAACATGACATCTTTTAGGAGAAAAAAAAATCTTCCAATTCGAGTGCTTCTTTTTTTTTTTTTAAATTTAGTTTTTATTGATCCTTGTGCATTTCATACATTTTTTCCAATTCAGTTCAGGCTTATTTCCCTTTCCCTCCCCCCCACACCCCCCACCCATCCCAGATCATGCATTCTGCCATAAACTGTCCTGCATCTTTCTCTCAGTTTTTGTTTTTTTTTCATTTTTAGCTATAAGTGATAATCCATGAGTACAAGCATCCTTCATGCAAAACCTATCTGCAGGCTGTTGTGCCCAAACACCTACAGCCCCACCATCCAGTGGGGGGTGACAGGTTGTTTGTTCAATCAAGTTGATCAAATGAGTGTCCAGACTACATTGCTGTAGTTTCACCATTCACCCCAATCGCAGCCCTTACATTCTACCACGCCCCCTCTTCCGCAGGTTGTTCCCTAGGCTTAGAAAAGGGGCACAGGTGGATGAGAGGTAAAACAGTCCACTCTCTCTGGAGCTGTTGACTTGGACTCTGGTCAATTCTGGCTGTTTCCTTTCATGGGCTGACAGTTTGTCCAGGAATAACCTTTCGATCCTACTGCAAATTTCTTTATGAACAAGAAATAAATGAGACTAGAGTCCTTCACTGTGTTTACTGCTTTGCGATTCCACTCTTGAGGAGCATTGATTTTCTTTTCTTTTCCCCTGCTTTGTTATGCCCCTTCTTTCCTTTCTTAGCAGTGTTTGATAACAAATGTTACACATATGCAAAGTTCTCTCTGTTCAATATTTTCAAATCATGTTGCTAGAAAATACTTACTATGTCCTTCTATAGTGGTTTTAACACAATGTGGAATAGAGAATATGTGGTCATGCTTGATTTTCCCCACCATTAGGAATTTCTTCATGGTTTGACATTTCAAAATTTAAATAGTAATTGATCTCCTGAACAATTTAAATACTTTATGTTGCAAGGTCAATGAATGTCTTTCCTTCTATAAACAAAGTAATTGTAGGTGGGGTGGCTGACTTCTTGGGTTAGGAATATTGACTACTTTCTTTTTTCATATGCTGCATGTTATCAAATAAACATGAAGCAACAAAGTTAAATCAAATTGAATCAAAATTAAAAGTAATTTCTATAACACAAATGCTCATTTATAATTTTTCTTTGGGTTTTCAAGACAGGGTCTACCTAGTCCCTGCCAGCCTGGAATTCACTATATGCACTAAGCTGGCTTCTATCTCCTAGAGAACTGCCTGCTTTTGCCTCCTGATGGCTAGTATTAAATTGCCCAATATTATTTATAGTTTTTGACATAATAGTTAAGAGTGAATTCTACAAATCTCCTTAAGTGTCAATAATAATTTCCATTTAATTCTTTGGAATAAATTCCAAAATAAGTTCCTTGTTAACTGAAACATTGGGAAAATTTAAGACAATATGTAGCATGAATTTTCTGTTTTGAAATAGAATTATTTTGCATTTATTTGTCTTCTGTTTGTGTCATTTAAGAATGTTACTTACAGGTAGATATTATGTAGTTAACTAAATCCTTTTCTCCTGTTTCTCACTATTTTCTCATGGTATTTCAATACCGTTTGGTTAGAAGATACATTTTGCTTATGACGTTTTGTTTTATGAGTTTCTTAAACCCCAAAGATATTTTGGCACTCTTTTAAAACTGGTATCTACGTTGGTTTATTACTCATTATATATTGAGAATAACAAATTAGGAAAAATGTTATCCTATTTGATTAAAAGTAAAGTTAGAAATCTGACATTTGTTCTAAGTTTTAAATGAGGAGACTGGGTTTACTATCAGGATATTTTTATGTCAAATACAGTGGTCATCCTGATCCTTTGGGAGGCTTATAGTACCGTATCAATATCTAGTAATATAGGACTAGCTCCCTCATGCTGACTTATAGTACTGTACCAATATCTAGTAATATCTAGCAATATCTAGTAATATAGGACTAGCTCCCCTCATGCTGACTCAAAATTTGCTAAGCCACATCTCATTGGCCAAAGGGTTTCACATCCTGGAAATTTGTGGTTTTCTAAAACTGCGTATTATTGCTATTGAGGTTTGCAGTCTCTGACAACCTCAAGAAAGGGATAGATTTTTTAGGGGACTTAATAAATTAAATTCTATACAGCTTTATGAAAATTTAGTTCAAGGAAAATGGTCCATTTTGAGGAAGTAGATGAACTGACTCCAGTATCTTGCAAATACTCCAAAATAGTTTGCTCATTTAAATTATCTACAAGCATAATTATGTACATGTGAATCCTGAGAAAATAGTTGAATGGAAGATTGCATGTTGCTGTTTTTCTTGTGTAGAATGTCTATAAAAATGAGCATTTTATCCCTAAGTGCCAGACTCACATTCATGGATCTCATATTTCCCACGATTTGTTCAGAGTAATTATATTTCTGCATCTCTATACACATAGAGAAATTGGAGCTTTGCAAGCTTAAGTATTATGTCACTGTCAAGCTACAATGGTACGAAACTGCTATGAATATGAAACACACTTTTTTTAAAATTGATGCTTTGTGTATTTCATACATCATTTTCCAATTCAGTTCAGGCATATATCCCCTTCCCTTCCCCCCACCCCACCCCTACCCATCCCAGATCATGCAATCTGCCGTAAGTTTTCTGCATCTTTCTCTGCTTTTTTGTTTTGTTTTGTTTTCATTTTTTTTAACAATAAGTGATAATTTGTGAGTACAAGCATCCTTCATGTAAAACCAATTTGCAAGCAGTTGTGCCCAAACCCACACAGCTCATGGGTCCCACCATCCAGCAGGGGGGGCTTTTATGTTCAATCAAGTTGATCAAATGAGTGTCCAGTCTATACACTTTACATTGCAATGTGCAGCAAGTGTTTTGTGTAAAGACTCCCCCAAAACAGCAGCAGAATACAGCATTCTGGAAACTGAAAAGTCCGTGAACAGTCTGCTTTTATCACTGCTTCTGACCTGTACATGAACGACTAAAACAAGCAGGTGTGTGGTGTGTGTGAGTTCTCTCTGCCAGTAGTTTCACTGAAAATAAATGAACTAAAATCCATTTATTTCAAACCTATTTATTCAAAGTAAAAGGGTTAAACAAATTTATCACACATTTGACTCCCCTCAGTTATTACCTAGAAATACTAATCATCCAAAAATGCAAAGGTCCAAGTTAGCTGAGAACTTCCCTCCATTAATTTTTCAAGTAAATTTAAAATAAGTAGAAACAATCTATTTCTAGAATATAAATGTATATGTACACATACATGTGCACATCTATATGTGTGAATTTAGGGGAGTGTATTGTTTAATTGTATAAAATAAAAGAGTCCAAATAGGCTGAAAGAATTATAGAAATTTATATTATATTAGGCATAAAAATCAAATCCCCCCTTTTAAAAAACCTATAGCTTTTTATAAAATAAAAGTATACATTGAAACAAATGATTCCATAAATTCAAATATAATTTACATCATTTACAGATTACAAATAATTAAATGAATAATTCTAGACTACCTATTTAAGATTTTCTGTCAACTTTTAACAACACTATCACTCAACAATATTAACAAGATAATGTGTTAAATACCAGAAAAATAATTAAAAATTAATTTTAAACTTTTAAACATAAATTCTCCCAAACAAAATACAAGACAGAGATATAAACATCAAAATGAAAAACAAATACACTTGTGTGTTAAAAACAAGTAAAAAAATTCAAGTAAACTGCTTGAAAAACAAAGAAGTAAATTCCTCCCTGCTATGAAAAAAAAAAAGAAAGAAATAAAAAGGAAAACACAAGAATATCAGTCATTCTCGTGGTAGTGTTGAAAAGCATTTATTTCAAAATTAAGGTTACGGGGCTGGAGAGATGGCCTAGCGGTTAAGAGCGCCGACCGCTCTTACAGAGGACCCGGGTTCGATCCCCAGCGCCCACATGGCTGCCAAGAGCCGTCTGAAACTCCAATTCTAGGAGAACTCCAGCTCCAGGGGAGTCCAAGACCCTCTTCTGACCTCCGCGGCATTGCACAACACGGGTGCACAAACCTGCATGCAGACAGCACATACATACACATAAATAAATAAAAAATTAATAAAAAAAAATTTAAAAAAATACATTTAAAAAAAACAAAAAACAAAATTAAGGTTACTAGGTGAAATTTCAGTACTGTGTGTGTGTGTGTGTGTGTGTGTGTGTTCATGAGCATACATACACGTACACAAATACACACACAAATATACATACACATATTTTTTTTTAATTTTTTATTTATTTCCGTATGTGTATGAATGTATTGTTTTGCATGCAAGTCTGTGCACCCGTGACGTGCAATGCCGCGGAGGTCAGAAGAGGGCGTCGGACTCCCCTGGAACTGGAGTTCTCCTGGAATTGGAGTTTCAGACGGCTCTCGGCCGCCATGTGGGTGCTGGGGATCGAACCCGGGTCCTCTGCAAGAGCGGTCGGCGCTCTTAACCNATATGATTTGTTATATATATATATATGTGTGTGTGTGTGTGTGTGTGTGTGTGTGTGTGTGTGTGTGTGTGCATAGTTTGGAGCAATACAAATTGGATGGAACAATAATAACAAAAGGCCTGGGACAAAGAACTGACCGAAATAGGTAGGTTCTCCCCAATACAATAATCCTCTGCATAGAAAACTTTAAAAAGATTCAGAAAAAGATACAAGATATATATGGCAGAATGCATGAACTCAGGTGGGGGGGCATGGAAAGGAAAACAGTCTAAAGTGGACTGAGACATGATCTATGAAGGGCACAAAACTTTAATTAAAATATTTTTAAAATTATGTCAACTTAGTTATTACTCTATCAGGCAACATCTCAAAACTAATATAGGCAACTGAAAAGCCCAACTTTGCAGAGACTGGGCAACTACAACAGAAGCTGGCTAGGACTCAGTCTTCTCCCTCAACCCTGTCTTAAATCCAGTGCACCATCCTCACAAAATCCAAAAATACATGTTGTTTGGGACATAGAGGAATATTGGATCTTATCTGTGATTCTTTGAATCATGAACAGCACTAAAGTCCACTGATTCTTAATGATTCTATGAGAGCATTCTCTGCAAGTGTTCACATTTCATGTCCTGTTAATTTATCAAATGAATATTTATCAACATTTACTAAGCACATATGATAATAGGCATGTATGAAAAATAGATAAACCTCTAGATGGTGGATCATCTGTTTACAGCACCCCATACAAAAAAATAATTAACAGGTGCATTAGGGAGGTAGAGGTGTGTTTATAACTGGATGGTAGTCACTGAAGGACCTTCTGGAGAGTGAATATGGGCAGTTTCTGTGCAAATTTGAGCACAAGTTTCTACAGAATAAAGGAGATCCAGGGTAATAGCAGTAGATCTACAAGTCCATCCAGATATACTATTATGGTGAATATAGTCAATGTAATCAAAATATTCACTCATATTTATTACAACACCATTCACAATGGCCAGCATTATGGAATTACATGTGATATCAGTAGAAGAATGGATAGAGAAAATGTAGTATATATCCATAATGAAGTATTGTTTCACTATAAATAAACATGAAATTACATCTTTTGCAATAATGTGGATATGATGTAACCAGGGATAACCATGGTTTCATACTGAGAAAATGAAGGTATAGCAAAACAAGAATCTCATGCCTTCTTTCATACACAGGATCTAGATTTCATTAATGAAATTAGAAGAAGGGTTATTTGGGAAGGCGAAGAGAAGTGGGAAGAAGAGGGAAGAGAGGATCATAAAGTGACTATATTACCAAAGTATCTCATACGTGTGTGAGAAAATATAACAATGAAATATCATCGGTTTTTACATATAATGCATTCCAATTAAAACTAGCTTAAAAAAAAGAGCGTGTACAACAAAATTGATCAAGTCTTTCTCTGGAACCCATCCATTTCCAGTTCATACCCAGAGTGAACATCCGCTTCCTTCCTTGTTTATTCAATTGGTAAATGGCAGGCATCTGTAACCTGATGGTATTGGGACTATATCTACTCACTATAATATAAAATAAATGTGTTATAAGTACAGGTGGGACATTACCTAAGACAATGAAGCACATGAAGGAAAGTCTACTGAATAGTCGCTCTTTTAATATCATGTTTGCTGTATTATTCAATAATACTGTCACCTTTTCATTTTGCTAATTTGTATTATTTTTTCTAGCTTTCAAACTATGAAATCTGTTATCTGTGGAACTCTTACTTGGCTGTATTTAGTTATTTCTGATTTCATCACTTTATTTTTGCTATGACACTTTAGGTTGCTACCATTTGAGGTATGGTTTAAAAATATATGTGTAAGCACAAACATGACTTGACAGTTTCTTTGTTATCAAGTTTTGTGTTAATTTTGATAACTCTGGAAGATTATGAAGCCAGCATCACTCTAATACTAAAACCAGGCAAGGATGCAACCAAAAAAGAGAATTACAGACCCATCTCATTAATGAACTCAGATGCAAAAATTTTCAACAAAATACTTGCAAACCATATACAGACCCACACCAAAAAGATCATTCACCATAATCAAGTTGGATTCATACCAGAGATGCAGGGATGGTTCAACATATGAAAATCAGTAAATATCATAAAACACATAAATAGATTGAAGGAAAAAAACCACATGATCTTCTCAATTGATGCAGAAAAGCCCTTTGACAAAATCCAGCATCCCTTCATGATTAAAGTTTTAGAGGGAAGTGGACTGGAAGGATTATTCCTCAACATAATCAAAGCCATATATAGAAACCCACATCCAGCATCATCCTAAATGGAGAAAAGTTAGAAGGATTCCCCATAAAGTTAGGAACCCGAGAAAGCTGCCCCTGTCACCACTCCTCTTCAATATAGTGCTTGAAGCACTGGCTAGGGCAATAAAGCAAGAAAAGGCCATTAAAAGAATACTAATTGGAAGAGAGGAAATAAAATTATCCCTTTTTGCAGACAATATGATAGTTTACCTAAGAGACACAAAAAACTCCACCAGAAAACTCCTAGAAATAATTAAAAGTTTCAGTAAATTGGTGGGATACAAAATTAATCTAGAAAAGTCAGTAGCCTTTCTTTACACCAACAACAAGCAAGTGAGGAAGGAATACAAGGAGTCCTTCCCACTCACAATAGCCTCAAATCAATAAAATACCTAAGAATAAACCTAACCAAAACCACCAAAGATCTCTACAACAAAAATTATAAGCTCCTGAAGAAAGAAATTGAAGAAGCCATCAGAAGATGGAAAGACCTCCCATGCTCATCAATTGGAAAAATTAATATAGTAAAAATGTCCATTCTATCCCAATTAATGTACATATTCAGTGCAATCCCAATTAAAATCCCAAGGTCATTCTTCACAGGCTTGGAAAAAAATTCTTAGATTCATATGGAACAACAAAAGACCCCGAATAGCCAAAGCAACCCTGAGTGAAAAGAACAATACAGGGAGATTTCTATACCAGACTTCAAACTATACTACAGGGCTATAGTCATAAAAACAGCCTGGTACTGGCACAAAAACAGACCTGTAGACCAATGGAACAAAACTGAAGATCCAAACTTGAGCACATATAATTTCAGCCATCTCATATTTGACAAGGGGGCCAAAAAGACTCAATGGAGGAAAAACAGCATCTTCATCAAATGGTGTTGGCAAAACTGGATTACCACTTGTAGAAAAATAAAATTAAACCCCTATCTCTCACCCTGTGCAAAAATCAAATCCAAATGGATCTAAGACCTCAGTGTGAAACCCAAAACTTTGAAGGTGATAGAAGAAAAAGTTGGCAGCAACTTACAAGACATATGTGTAGGAAAAGACTTTCTAAATCAGACAGCAGCTGTTCAGGAAATAAGAATGACAATTGACAAGTGGGACCTTATTAAACTCAAAAGTTTCTGTACAGCAAAAGAGGGAAGTGAAGAGAAAACCCACAGAGTGGGAGGAAACCTTCACTGTTGATAAATCTGGCAGAGCATTAACTTCCAGAATCTATAAACTTGCCGTGAGTTCAGCAAGTACCCAGTTTTGCCTAGACACTGTCTACAGGACACATGGTGTTTTAGGACTTAGTAAAAGTAAATATGTGTATATTAAACAACATTGGTTTACAGAATCTGATAAAATCGGTAATGCATCTGAATTAAATGGAGATATAATTCGCTGTTGCCCACATTTGTTTTACATAAAATCTGTTGAACAATAAATTTGGGATTGACACATACAAATGTTCACTATAATTTCTCTGTTGTACAGTATTACCTTGTAGCATTCTCTTTAAGATGATTTAACGTAAAAATTAAGTTTGCTTCCCAAGTTAATCATATATAGTCACCCAAAACAACATGGGTGAATTTGATGAAATCTGTGCCTTGACTCCACCCTATAGTCATGTATAATACAACTGTCTTCTGGAGACTCATACGCTAAAAAAAGGGGGGGGGGATACAGAAAGACATGAAACCTTTTCATCAAACCCTTGCAATTCAAATCTTAAAACTAACTATGGGAAAAGATTTGTTTGTTCCAACAGGACAAAACGTCACCAACTTAACGGCTGAGAAAGAAAAGATACAGGTTTGCATTGAGTAGGATGTACCAAAAAGTGGCAACGGAAAGGCTGACCCGTCTGAACATTCAAAGGAAGAAAAGCCTCAGATTGCCATAAACATCGAACCCCTCTGTGGATCCTACATGTAACAACTAGTTATAATGAGTCCTAATGAAACTTACCTTCTAGGTGCCACAAAGGTTCTGATATGAGAGACTTCCTTGCCTTCCCACCCATAGAACAAGGAGAAATATGACAATGATGAGGTCGCTCCCCAACTGTAAATTGGAGACAACTATTGTAGAGGTGATCTCTTATAAAACCGGTAAAACTGCTTTCTTTAATTGACTACTAGACATGGGAACTGTGGAAGGGATTACTCTCTGTTCAGAACCAAATATAATACTAAAGTCCTAGGGCTATGCACTCAGGCAAAATATATTAATACAGGAGCTCTGACATCAGCAATGGATTGTTCTACCAGGTGGATGTTGGCCAGGGGATCCAAGGCCCCACAAAAGGTAAGGGCTCCTTGCCTCTAAGTTGGGATACCTACAGGAGGAGAGGCAATAAGACCCTGCTGCCGAAGACCTGACGTTAACATGGGAGGGATGTATTGAGACCACACATGCAAGTGTACAGATGGCCTCTGGAATGCCAGAGAGTGTTACCAAAGGCCACTAAACCAATAAAGCAAATATGGGTCTCCCTGAGTCAAGCAAGACTCCACCGTCAGCACCAGCTACACCTCACCTGCCTGGAAATACTGTGCAGCAGAGGCAGCCATGTGCCTGTATATCCCAAATCTAATTGGCTATTGGCTCTCCCCTTGGAGAAATAACCCATGGCTGATGCCACAAGCTTACATCCTCTACAGGTTAGGAGATGTTATAAGCCACAGTAAGACCCTGTCATATTTAACAGGGGGGAAAATTGTAATTCATGGATTAACATATCCAAACATGTGTCTATGCTAAAGTAACCTACCATAACTATTAGTGCTGCTTAAATACCTATATATCTAATTGCTTGTTCTTCATTAGTAGGATCGAAAGGTTATTCCTGGACAAACTGTCAGCCCATGAAAGGAAACAGCCAGAATTGACCAGAGTCCAAGTCAACAGCTCCAGAGAGAGTGGACTGTTTTACCTCTCATCCACCTGTGCCCCTTTTCTAAGCCTAGGGAACAACCTGCGGAAGAGGGGGCGTGGTAGAATGTAAGGGCTGCGATTGGGGTGAATGGTGAAACTACAGCAATGTAGTCTGGACACTCATTTGATCAACTTGATTGAACAAACAACCTGTCACCCCCCACTGGATGGTGGGGCTGTAGGTGTTTGGGCACAACAGCCTGCAGATAGGTTTTGCATGAAGGATGCTTGTACTCATGGATTATCACTTATAGCTAAAAATGAAAAAAAAAAACTGAGAGAAAGATGCAGGACAGTTACGGCAGAATGCATGATCTGGGAGGGGGTGGGGGTGGGAGGGAAGGGAAAGGGAAATAAGCCTGAACTGAATTGGAAAAAATGTATGAAATGCACAAAGCATCAATAAAAATTAAATTAAAAAAAAACAAAGAAATAAGAAACAAATGACTCACTCAAAAGATGGAGAAAACAGTTGAGCAGAGACTTCACAAGTGAGAAAATAGAGTTGGCTGAGAAAGATATTAAAAAGTGTTCAACATAGCTAATAATTAAGAAAATGCAAATTAAAACCACTTTAAGATACCATCTCACCCCGATAAGGTGGCAAGGATCAAGAAAACAAATGATACTAAATGCTGGAGTGTGGGGAAGGGAAACACTCATCCACTGCTCGTGGGAATGCAAACTTGTAAAACCACTATGGAAAGCAGTATGGAGAACCCTTAAAAAACTCAAAATGAGCCTACTACCTGACCCAGCCATACCACTTCTGGGAATATATCCATCAGACTCTTCCTACCACAGAGATACATGTATGGCCATGTTTATTGCAGCTCTCTTCACAATAGTGAAGAGCTGGAACTAACCCAAATGCACCTCAACTGACAAGTGGATAGAGAAAATCTGGTACATCTACACAATGGAATTCTGTGCAGCAGTAAAGAAAGATGACATCATGAAATTTGCAAGTAAATGGATGGAACTAGAAGATATGTTAAGTGAAGTAACACAGTCCCAGAAAAGCAAATGATGAATGGTATCCTTCATTTGTGGATGCTAGTGCCAATAACCCAGTTGTAAATATTTCTTGTGAGGAGTGATGCATATTGGAAAGATCAACACCAACACCAACAACAGAAAAGACTGCATCAAAGAACTGACTGAAATGGTGAATCAGGTGGGGTGGGAGGGTTGGGAAGGAGACACAGGTCTGCATTACATTAATGTATATTTAATTTATGTGAGATTAACAGCTATCCAAACTTGCCCAAACTTTTTCTACATATTATATGGCATTTTAGTAAAAACATCTATATTAAAAAACATTGGTTAATAGGATTTAATAAAAATGGTAATACATTGAAGCTAATTGGAAATATAAATTGTTGTCCACATTTGTTTTACTTATAATTTGTATAACAACAACTTTATAGTTAATGTATACAAATATTCTCTATAATTTTTGTGTAGTATAGTATCATCTTTTAACAATTTCTTTTACCCATAGGATAATTTAACTAAAGGAATTAAGTTTACTTCCAAAATTAACAGCATACAGTCAATGATAAACAGCTTGGGTAATTTTAATGAAAATTTATACCTGGATTCCTGCCTATAGGTATGTGTAATACAACTGCCTTTTTGAGGTTCGTGGGTCAAAAAATAAAAACCTAAAATAAAAATGGGGATACAGTTATATATTAAACCTTTTGTCAAATTTTTCAATTTAAATCTTAAAACTAACTATGGGAAAAGATTTGCATGTTCCCACAGATCAAAACATCACCAACTTAATGGCTGAGAAAGAAAAGATACAGCTTTGCATTGTGCAGGATGTACCAAGAAATACCAGCAGAAAAGTTAGCCCAGCTAAACATTAAAAAGAAAAAAAAGCCTGAGACTGCTACAGGCATCAAACATCTCTGTGGATCCTATTTGTTTAATTTTTATTTATTTATTTATTTATTTATTTATTTATTTATTTATTTATTTATTTATTTAATGTGTATGAATGTACTGTCTGCATGCAGGTCTGTGCACCCATGTCATGCAATGCTGCAGAGGTCAGAGGAGGTCGTCGGATTCCCCTGGAACTGGAGTTCTCCTGGAATTGGAGTTACGGACGGTTCTCAGCCGCCATGTGGGTGCTGGGGATTGAACCCGGGTCCTCTGCAAGAGCAGTCGGTGCTCTTAACCACTAGGCCATCTCTCCAGCCCCTGTGGATCCTATTTGTAACAACTGTTTATAATGTATCCTAATGAACTTTACTAGCCAGGTGCCACAAAATTTTAATATGAGAGATTTCTCACCTCCATTGCATAGAAAAAATAAAAAACATGATGGAAATGAAATCATTTCCTAACTGTAAATTAGAACCGACTGTTATATAGGTAATCTCTTATAAAAGTGGTATAGCTGCTTTCTTTAATTGACTGATAGACATAGGAACTGTGAAAGGATAATTCTCTATTCAGAGCCAAATATAATACTAAAGTCTTTTTAAGCTGGGTAATTAAGCAAAATGTGTTAATACAGGAGAGCTCTGATATCAGCAATGGATTATTCAGCCAAGGAGATGTTGGCTACGGATCCAAGCCCCCAAAAGGGTAAAGGCTTTTTGCCTGTAAACTGGGATACCTGCAAGAAGAGAGGAGGTAAGGGCTTGGTGTAAGCATGGGAAAGATGTATTGAGACCACACTTGCAAGTGTACAGTTGGTCTCTAGAATGCCAGAGAGTGTTACCAAAGGCCACTAAATCAATGAAGCAAATATTGGTCTCCTTGAATCAAGCAAGACTCCTCCGTCAGCATCAGCTACACCTCGCCTGCCTGGAAATACTGTTCAGCAGTGGCAGCCATATGTCTGTATATCCCAAATCAAATTGGCTATTAGCTCTCTCCTTGAAGAGATAATTCACAGCTGATGCCACAAGCTTATATACTCTAGTGGTTAGGAGATGTTATAAGCCACAGTAAGACCTTGTCATCTTTTACAGAAAAGCTATAGTTCATGGAATAGCATACCATCCAAACATCGGTGTCTATACCAACATAACCTACCATAATAATTAGTACTGTTTAAATGCCTCTATATCTAATTGTTTGTGCTTCATTGGTAGGAGTAAAAGATTATTCCTGGAGAAACTGCCAACCCATGAAAGGAAACAGCCTGAACTAATCAGAGTCCAAAACAACATCTCCAGAGAGAGTAGACTATTTTGCTTCTCACCCACTTGTGTCCCTTTTCTAAAGCCTAGGGAACAATCTGCAGAAGAGGGGGCGTGGTAGAATGTAAGGGCTGTGATTGGGGTGAATTGTGAAACTACAGCAATATAGACTGGACTCTTATTTGATCAACATGACAATACATACAAGCCCTTCCAGCTGGACAATGGGGGCCTTGGGCTGTATAAGTTTGGGCATAGTTTTTTGCAAATTGGTTTTACTTGAAGGATGCGTGTATTCATTACTTATTACTTATTATTAAAAAGCAAAATAAATAACTGTAAATAAATAAATAAATAAATAAATAAATAAATAAATAAATAAAATATAGCCAAAGCTTAGTTTGCTTTGCAACTAGGTATTTGGGGCTAGCATCAGCAAACGAGGGACACCACAAGTCATTTGTTTTTCTGAGACTGTGTTATTCACTTAGCATAATGTCTTCTAGTTCCAAAAATTTACCTGCAAAGTTCATGATGTCATCTTCTTTAGTGCTACACAGAACTCCATTGTGAGATGTACCACATTTTCTGTATCCACTCATTGGCTGAGGTACATTTCGATTGCTTCCTGATGTTTGCTAGTGTGAAGAGAGCTGCAATAAACATAGATGTGCATGTGTCTCTGCGATAGGATGAGTCTTTCAGGTATATTCTCAGGAGTATTATGACTGGGTCAAGGTGCTAGGGTCATTTTTAGTCTTTTAAGAGTTCTACACACTACTTTCCATAAGAGGTGCATGAGTTTGCATTCCCACCAGCAGTGAGTGCATGTTCCCTTTTCCCCACAACCTCTCCAACCTTTGGTGTCATTCGTTTTCCTAATCTTGGCCTGTTTTACCAGGGTAAGGTGAAATCCTAAGGTGGTTTTAATTTGCATCTCCTTAATTATTAATGATGTTACATGCCTAAGACCATCCTCATTGAGGACCTATGAGCATTGAGACCATGACCAAAACCTGAACAAAAGGAGCTTGACCAGAAAGATAGCACAAACAGAAGCTCACACAGCAGTATGTGTATGATCTTCTGATACACCCCATTATTGATTCTCAGATAGTAAATAACCACTGTATGTTTTCATACACTTTGGCCAGAAGAAAGTTTCCCAGGAAGCTGGGAATGGGAGCTGGGGCTTGTGTCCATTTTAGAATCCCATATAACTCCATTAAGTGTGAACGCTTTGTATTCAGTTTTTGAAAGAAAATGTACTTGAATATTAAAATCAAGTAATGAATAAATAGTAATATATGTCTATGTATGTGACTGGGCATATGACTCTGTGTGTGTGTGTGTGTGTGTGTGTGTGTTGCACACAGGCTAGCCTAGAAATTGCTAACTCAAGTTGGGCTCAAATTCATGGCAAAAGTCCTGACTTAGCCTCATGCTGAGATTGCAGGAATAAGTCATCATGCCTGTCACTACTGTATGCATTATCCTGAAACTCATCACTATATTTTCATAATCTAAACTTGCAAATTTATTCATTTTCTACTAAAATCAACTTCAAGTTATTTTCCAAATTATCCTGATTTTCTCATCTTGAATTCTCTGTGCTCTCCTGGCATTTATAATAAGCCTGATAGTTCTATCTGGTTGTCTTCAATGTCCACTTAATCGAATTTCTGCTACTTTGCTTGAACAAAGTTTCTTAAAGGTATATTATGAGGCTAGTGTCTGTAGAAGGACACATAATGGACATTCATTTTATCAGGTGATGTACGAGTTAATTATCTCAGAGCTCTGCTTTCACATGTTTTCTTGCCTTCAAAGATTCCAGCAGGTCTGTCTCAGTGTCCCTTCATCTGCCCACATGCTCAGCTCATGAAGGCTGCTCACTATTTCTGTAGCAGGACACAGGAAATGCTTAGCAAATCAAGATTGCTCCCCTCTGCAGCTTTCCCAGGCATGGCCCTTTTTTGTGTCTATGAATTAGCATGGTGATGTTTTTATTCATTTCTCCACAACTCTTATGCAAACATCAAATATGTCACTTCTGTACACTTTTTCATTTCATATGCATTTGCTCTATGACCTGGAGGCAGTCACTTCCAATGAGTAAATGTCAGTTGTCTCAAATATCAATCCTAAATCCTGGGAAGCCTATGTATCTTTCACTTCAGAATACTGTATAATGCTAAAAATCTGATCACTGAATTATGCAAAATTCAAGAAGTATTTGTACACAACAGCTTAGGAAAAATGTCCCACTGATTACATTTTCCAGATGAGTACTGTACATGTTGTCTTGTCAATACAATAATACAATTACCCAGAACTTTAAATATTGTCCATGAAAAAATAAATCTTGCTTATGAAAATTACTCATAGAATATACAAATAAAATAGCTATGTATAACAGCTCATTTATATATGTACTGTTAAAGAATAGGCAGGCAAAGATTTGATCTTTTTAATTTAATAGTTTTTGGATGAGAAGGAACAATATTATATGAGAAAATTCATTGAAAGAAACTGATACATGACTGAAATTCAAGTCACCACGCTTATTCAACAATGGTCTAGTACTCTCCCAGTGACTACATTTACACTTTTGGAAACTGAGAAAAGATCTTCTTCAGATTTGTTATCCATTCTTGTAGGGCAGGGAGTGTTTGCAAAACCTCACATACAGTGTGTAAGGGTATGATATAGCTTCTGAAAATAGTAGTAACCTTAGAAACAGTAATTCTGTACTTTTCATTTTGAAGAGTAGAAAGTCCCATTCTTTAGAAAACTCTGCTGGGTACAAAACCGTTGAGTAGTCCATGATCAGAAAACTATAAGTCACATAAATATACAAGCTTTCCTTTATTATCCTCTTTTAAGGTCGCAGATAAAGTTACACTAAAATCTGAAGTTTTAATCAGGTGCTACTGGTGGCTTCATATTCAAAGCCATCCATTGCTTCTGTCTTATACATTTACCATTGTTTTCTCATTTCTTTAAGCTCTAAGACTGACAGATTGTGAAAACTAATAGATAATTAATAAGGGAGTAAGTAAATATATTAATTAGTACAAACACATCTTATAGAGATTCATGACAAATAGAAAACTTAAACTAGAAACATTCCAGCAGCATTTTACCAAGAGCTTTGAATGGCATATGATCAATATAATTGATATAACTCTTAAAGATCACTTGAAGAGGAACTGCCTGCCTTATAGCTTTATTCTAAGTGATCTGAAGAATTTTCCCTTTTTAAACTTAATGTTATTTACATAATACTTGTAGATATTCATAAAATACAATGTGATGCTTCAGTATACACATGTAGAAATGAATAAAAGTCAAATCAGAGTAATTACTATATCCCCAGCTTGAATATTTGTTATTTCTTTGTTTTGAGAATAACTAAGGGGCTAGAGAGATGGTTTAGTGGTTAAGAACATTGGCTGCTTTTGCAGAGGACCCAGGTTCAATTCCCAGCACCCACATGGCAAACAACAACCATCCACAAGTCCAGTTCCAAGGGATCCAACTCCCTTTTCTAACCTCTATGGACATTTCATGAGAAAAATACACTTACATACATGAAGGCAGTATACTGATACACAAAAATAAATACAATAAATAAAATATTTTAATAGAATGACCAAAATACTCTCATCTAGCTATTAACTATGAAAAGCATCATTATTAACTACAGTCTCCCTCCTGCACAGAGAACAAGTGTCTGTGAAATGCTTAACCTCAGAGACATCTTCAATGCAGCCTCTACAGTTAGGATGAATCTATCGTCCAACACTCAGCTGAGTCATTTCTTTATACAACATTGGTGCATAAGACAGAGATCAAAAATTAGCCAAAGTCCAGACATCATGAGCCCACAGAATATGTATCCTTCACTAGGACAGCTATTTCAAAGCTCTGCCTCCCAAACCTCATGATTATTGCAGAAAAGGACCCAAAAGACTGTAATAACAAGAGAGAGACCACAAGGAAACAGTCTTCCAGACAGCTGCTCATTTATTCATATGAGCTTGCAAAGTCCTTCAGACTAGACAAAATACCAGCATAGACATGGGGGAATGGGTAAGAAATCCCAATTCAACCCATGGATCTTTGGGCAATTGATGACTGCTCCAAATTTCTGAGAATCTTCTGTGGATTCCACTGCACCTTTGTAGGAAGAATGTTTGAATGGTTAATCTTGATTGTCAAATAGACAGGATCTCAAATCCACTAAGAGATACACCTCTGGGGTGGTCTGTGAGAGGATTTCCCAGGATTTACTGGTGGGAATAACTGGTTCTCAGAATGGTTGTGTGTTCCAAATCAGTGGTTTTAATGCCTCCACTACACCATTCATGGCAGTGTGGCATTCTGGTCCCCATTATAGTTTTTCTTCTCTACCAATATTTTTAGTAACTCAGAAACCATATGCTTCATGATTTTTCATATCACAATCCCAGTCCTAAACATGAGTTATCTGAATTGAATTATATATAAGATTTGATGATATTGTATAGCGGGATTCTTATTTATTTATGCACATGGTTTTTCCAAATCCTTCTTTAATACCTGAGGATACACTAATGAGGAAATGTGTGTAAGTAGATATAGTGGTAAGGGAAGTGAAGAAAGGAAAAACAGGGACAAGAGAGCTAGAAGCTATTTTCACAATGAGATTGAACTTGATTACATTAACATCTGAATCTACTGAGCTAAACTAATCAGTCATGAAAATTTTAAGATCTTTGAAACTCACTAATGAAATAATGGCCAAACTGTGAGCTTGCACATATCTGGATTAAGACCTTAATACAATACTCATGGATGAAATGTAATTAAACTTATATGAAGTCCTAGTATGTAGCTTAAGTATTTGTATTTAGAAACTACAATAAACAAGGTTAATATCCATGTATCCATGTATACACTATCTCTAGTTACTAAGCTAGAGACACAGGAGATGTGATTGTGTATGCTTCAGTTTGAATCAGATGCAAGTAAAGAATATGCCATTTAGTCCTCTTTACAAGATTCTCTTTAATTCTCTTCAAACTATATGGATTAAATGTTTAATGTATGTCATGCAGTAAGCTTGCTATTTCATGATTAATGAATTTCTGCAAAATCCAGCCCCCTTGTCCTTAAGAACACTGAGTGCTATGACATGTAAACCAAATGCACTACCTTAAATTTTAATTTTCTTAATTTGGTATTTCCTGTCCCACTCATAATGGAATCCAGGGTAATACTGAATTATAACAAATTCCTTCATCATATGGCAACAGGAGATATGAATCACCGTGAAGAAATAGCTATCATGGCTGTTATGGTTTTACTCTGGAGTAGAAAAAGCAAGATGTGCTACTTTACAATTAAATAAAAGTTGGAATAAGGAATGAAGAGATGACATAGTAGTTAAAAGCAGTTGCTGCTCTTGCTGAGTACCTGACTCTTGTTCCTACACCTATATTAGGGACCACGACCTGTATATCAAGCTCCAGGGGATCTGACTCCCTCTTCTGATCTCTGGAGGCACTTGCAACACATCATACACACACACACACACACACACACACACACACACTCGCACACACACAAACACACACATGAATAAATAAATAATAGATTATTTTAAAAAAAAGAAAAAAAGTCAAGAGGAATTATCTATAAAGACATTATATAAAAAGACCATTTTGGGGCTGGAGAGATGGCCTAGAAGTTAAGACATAATGGCCTAGCAGTTGGACATAATGCATTTTGGAAACAACAACAACAACAGAAAATACTGCATCAAAGAACTGACTGAAACAGTGAACTTCTGCTCAAAACAGTCAACGTCCCCATGGAAAATATTGAGAAAGACTAAGAGATGGAAAGCATGTTTGGCAGAATGCACGAGCTCTGACGGGGTGGGGGAATGAGCGGGAACACGGGTCTAGATTTGTTAAAAATAATAAAAAATACAATACAAAACAATGTCATATTCCAAATAATAAATAAAATAAAAGGAACCATTCCTTCCAAAAAAAAAAAAAAAAAAAAAGAAGTTAAGAGCTCCGATTGCTCTTGCAGAGGACCCAAGTTCAATCCCCAGAACCCACATGGCGGCTGAGAACCATCTTTAACTCCAGTTCCAGGGCAATCCGACGCCCTCTTCTGATCTCCGCGGCATTGCATGACATGGATGCACAAACCTACGTGGAGACAGTACATTCATATTTATTTATTTTTATGTGTATGAATGTACTGTCTCCACGTAGGTTTGTGCATCCATGTCATGCAATGCCGTGGAGGTCAGAAGAGGGCTTCGGAATGCCCTGGAACTGGAGTTAAAGCTCGGAGACAGTACATTCATACACATAAAAATAAATAAATAGCTGGGAGTGGTGGCTCACACCTTTAATCCTAGCACTTGGGAGGCAGAGGCAAGCGGATCTTTGTGAGTTCAAGGCCACCCTGGTCTACAGAGTGAGTTCCAGGACAGCTGGGGCTACAGGGAGACCCTGTCTCAAAAAGACTAAATAAATAAATAAATAAATAAATAAATAAATAAATAAATAAATAAATAAATAAAATTTATTTTTTTATTTTTATATTTATTAAAACATTATTTTTAATAAATTTTTAATTATTATTTATATTTATTAAAAAATAAAAGGACTATTTTAGCTTATATTTCTCTACAGTGGGATAATTATAATTGAGAACAACCTATGATACATTAGATAAACTGTTAAGAACAAATGTATTTCCACACAAGGAAATGATAAATGTTTAAGCATATAGCAAATTAATCATATTTGATCATTACATATTCCATATAGGTATTGAATTTTCACTCCTTATCCCATAAACATTATAACTATTTTGGCTTAATTAAAATATACATAGTGGCCTGGAGAGATGACTCACTGAATTAAAGGACTGGTTGCTCTTTCAGATGATCAGAGTTCAGTTCCCAGCACATGCATCTGGTAGCCCATAGCAGTCTATAACCCCACCCTAGTGGGATCTGACACCTTCTGGTCTTCACAGGCACCTTGCATGCATATGCACATAGATACATATAGTTATACACATATAAATTGTAATTATAATAACAATAATGTAAGAAATCAAGCATATTTAGAGAAAAACAATGATAGTTGGCTATCATATTCTGAAGGAAAATTTGTGAATTAAAGTTTTGGTAAAGAACAGTCTCTGGAGTTCTCCCTTTCTCCTAGCTTCCAGCAGTTTCCAGGAAGATTTGCTGTTAGTGGGCTTGCAGCTCCATCATTTCCACATGTGCTTTCATTGTCAAAAGAGCATTCTCTCCCTGAGTGCCCATCTGAACATTATTGTATCCCTGTAATGACATCAGTCATTTTAGATTAAGGGTCATTTCTATTCTAGTATGACCTCGTCTTCACCTATGGCATTTATAATAACTCCATTTCTAAATAAAGTCAAATTCTAAAGTAATGGAAGTTCAAATTTTAATATATTTTTCCATGTGGGAGACACATTCAATCCTTGGCACATATATTCTCCCATTTCACTGCACTTTAATCCTATGATTTAGCTTTATTTTCACAATTTTAAAGATATAAATTTTCTGAAGTATCATGTTTTATTCATCTTCTCTCCTCCAAGTCAAAGAAGTTTAATGAACTTCCCAATTGTAATTGGAAGAGATGATATTTGAGCCCCAGTTTTTCTAACCAAAAATCCAGGGAGAAAATTCTTAAGGAAAAACAACTAAACAGCAAGACCTAGTTAGATCCATACATGATATACAATAGAACCCTAAAGGACAATTAATTGCTTCTGAATGGAATGATCATGAAAGACTTAGTATAGGTTAAATCACATCAGTTCAACTCCATTGGATGGATTGGAACGTAGGGGAGGGGATGCCTGCAAAGCTGGGGAAGTCTTTCAAACTTATGAAAATAATATAGATTTATAGCCAATATTCTCTTTTAACTCATGAATAAGTCTCAGATATTTTTACTTAATATCACTTAAACAAAAAGAAAAATACTTTGGGTCATATTATTTGAATTCCAGAAATAGAGGAGCAATCACACTTACAATGTTTTTGCGTCAAGGCTGTGAATTCATATAAACTTTCCTTAGCTGTTCACTCTTCCTGGAGTCTTTTGTCTTCAGTTTCTTTTTTCCTTTGCAGTGAGAAAATATGGAATTTTCTCTGTGTGTCTAGATTTCTAAAGACTGAGACAATATACTCTTCTAGAATTCCCAAAGTTTTCCTCTATCTTTCACACATGTGCTAGGCATGCTTCACACCAAACACATACATATCATATACACACATACAATAAAAATAAAGTTTATGAAGATTGATTAGGAGGGTAGAACAGTTACTATTCAATTCAAAAACTTTCCCTAGTCTATAAAGCATTTATTGCACATGTTGTACCTAGGATCATTTAATTAAGGAGAAGTCCAATGGGAAGATTTTCCTTACCAATTCCCTTTCTCTTCATTCAAATAGCAGATGCCACATAGTTTTGGAGGAGTCAAATCAGACATGTACTTAAATACATGTATTGAAAACAGTGTCACAATTAAGAACATGTGAATAATTTTAATTATTTTAAGATTCAAGAGGAGTATAATGTCATTGAGAAGCATATTATATAGATATATTTTTACAAATACAAATATTAGAGATGCTGCACATACCATATTTCTGATAAAGTCATGTTTCATGGAACTGGATGAATTTGAGTTATTATTGGCTTACATAAATAGAAATATGTTCTTTTAAATTCCTTCTCTGAAAAAACAAGTTGTGGTATAATTTCAAACAAAATTCTTCTTGTTATCTATTTAATTTTTCACAGAATAATTGCCACATTGTTATTTTAAAAGTATGTCAAAGGGTATATTTTGTTTTGTTTTTTTCAGTTTTTTTTTAATTGATGCTTTGTGCATTTCACACATCACTTTCCAATTCCGTTCAGGCATATTTCCCCTTCCCTTCCCCCATCCCACCCCACCCCATCCCAGATCATGTATTCTGCCATAACTGTCCTGCATCTTTCTCCCAGTTTTTTTTCCATTTTTTAGCAATAGGTGATAATTTATGAGTACAAGCATCCTTCATATAAAACCAATTTGCAAGTAGTTGTGCCCAAAAGCAGACAGCCATTTGGTCCCACCATCCAGCAGGGCGGGGGGGGGCTTGTATGTTCAATCAAGTTGATCAAATGAGTGTCCAGGCTACATTGCTGTAGGTTCACCTTTCACCCCAATCACAGCCCTTACATTCTACCATGCCCCCTCTTCCGCAGATTTTTCCCTAGGCTTAGACAAGGGGCACAGGTGGGTGAGAAGCAAAACAGTCTACTTTCTCTGGAGCTGTTGTCTTGAACTCTGGTCAATTCTGGCTGTTTTCTTTCATGGGCTGACAGTTTGTCCAGGAATAACCTTTCCATCCTACTAATGAAGCACAAGCAATTAGATATATAGGTATTTAAACAGTATTAATTGTTATCATAGGTTACTTTGGTATAGTCACAGATGTTTGGATGGTATGCTAATCCATGAATTACATTTTTTTCCTGTTGAATATGACAGGGTCTTACTGTGGCTTATAACATCTCCTGACCATTAGAGGCTGCAAGCTTGTGGCATCAGCCGTGGGTTATTCCTCCAAGGAGAGAGCCAATAGCCAATTAGATTTGGGATATACAGGCATATGGCTGCCTCTGCTACACAGTATTTCCAGGCAGGTGAGGTGTAGCTGGTGCTGATGGAGGAGTCTTTCTTGACTAAAGAAGAGCCATATTTGCTTTACTGGTATAGTGGCCTTTGGTAACACTCTCTGGTATTCCAGAGACCATCTGTACTCTTGCATGTGTGGTCTCAATACATCTATCCCATGTTAAAATCAGGTCTTAGACAGCAGGGCCTTAACACCTCTCTTCTTGCAGGTATCCCAGTTTAGAGGCAAGGAGCCTTTACCTTTTGTGGGGGCTTGGATCCCCTGGCCAACATCTCCTTGGTAGAATAATCCACTGCTGATATCAGAGCTCCTGCATTAATATATTTTGCTTAAGTGCATAGCTTATGGAGACTTTAGTAATATCTTTGGTTCTGAATAGAGAATAATCCTTTTCACAGTACCTATGTCTATTAGTCAATTCAAGAAGGCAGTTTTACTGGTTTTCTAAGAGATTACCTCTATAATAGTTGTCTCCAATTTACAGTTGGAGAATGACATCATCTTCATATTTCTCCTTGTTCTATGGGGGGGAGGAAAGAAAGTCTCTCATATTAAAACCTTTGTGGCTCCTAGAAGGTAAGTTTCCTTAGGACTCATTATATGTAGTTGTTACAAGTAGGATCCACAGAGGGGTTTGATGTTTGTAGCAAACTGAGGCTTTTCTTCCTTTCAATGTTCGGATGGACCAACCTTTCTGTTGGCACTTTCTGGTACATCCTACTCGATGCAAAGCTGTATCTTTTCTTTCTCAGCCGTTAAGTTGGTGACATTTTGACCTGTTGGAACATACAAATCTTTTCCCGTAGTTAGTTTTAAGATTTGAATTGCAAGGATTTTGACAGAAAGTTTTCATTTCTATCTGTACCCCCCATTTTTTTCCTTTTTTGGGGGGGGTTGTTTTTAGACCCATGAGTCACCAGAAGGAAGTTGTATTATACATACCTATAGGGTGGTATCAAGGCACAGCTTTCATCAAATTAACCCATGCTGTTTTGAGTGACTGTATGTGATTAACTTGGGGAGCAAACTTAATTTTTTTGTTAAGTCATCTTATAGGTGAAACAGAATGCTACAAGGTGATACCATTCAACAGAAAAATTATAGAGAACATTTGTACGTGCCAATCCCAAAGTTATTGTTCTACAGATTTTATGTAGCACAAACGTGGACAACAGCAATTTATATCTCCGTTTAACTCAGATGCATTACTGTTTTTATCAGAGCCTGTAAACCAATGTTGTTTAATATACACATATTTACTTTTACTGAGTTCTAAGCCACCAGGTAACCTGTATGCAGTGTCTGGACAAAACTGGATACTTGTTGAACTCACGTCAATTAAATATGCATCAATCAAATATACACCCGTGTCACTCTCCCGCCCTTCCCAATTCACCATTTCAGTCAGTTTTCTGATGCAGTCTTTCTGTTGTTGTTCTTTTACTATGCATCCCTCTCCATGACAAATATTTATATCTGGGCTATTGGCACTAGCATCCACATATGAGGGACACCATTTGTCATTTGTTTTTCTGGGACTGTATTACTTCACTTAGCATAATGTTTTCTAGCTCTATCCATTTACTTGCAAAGTTCATGATGTTGTCCCTCTTTACCGCTGCATAGAACTCCATTGTAAACATGTACCACATTTTCTCTATCCACTCGTCCATTGAAGGGCACCTGGGCTGGTTCCAGCTTTTTGCTATTGTGAACAGAGCTGCAATAATCATAGCTGTGCATGTATCTCTGCAGTAAGATGAGTCTTGTGGGTATATACCCAGGAGTGGTATGACTGGGTCAAATGGTAGGCTCATTTTGAGTCTTCTAAGGGTTCTCCACACTGTTTTCCATAATGGCTGTACAAGTTTACATTCCCACCAGCAGTGGATTAGTGTTCCCCTTTCCCCACAACCTCTCTAGCACTTGGTGTCATTCGTACTCCTGATCCTAGCCAGACTTATTGGAGTAAGATGAAATCTCAGAGTGGTTTTAATTTGCATTTCCTTAATCATTAGCAATGTTGAACACTTCTTAAGATGTTTCTTGGCCATCTCTAATTCCTCCTCTGTGAAGTCTTTATTCAGATCTTTGCTCCATCTTTTGAGTGATTCATTTGTTTTCTTTCTTCTTTGTTTTTTGAGTAGCTCGTATACTCTGGAAATTAATGCTTTGTCAGATGTATCTGATGTGAAGGTTTCCTCCCACTCTGTGAGTTTTCTCTTTACTTCCTTTATTGTTTCTTTTGATGTACAGAAACGTTTGAGTTTAAAGAGGTCCCATTTGTCAATTGTCAATCTTATTTCTTGTGCAGCTGCTGTCTGCTATGTCTTGTAGTCTGCTGCCAAGTTTCTCTTCTATCATCTCCAGAGTTTGGGGTTTCACGTTGATGACTTTGATCCATCTGGAGTTGACTTTTGTACAGGGTGAGAGGTAGGGGTTTAATTTCATTCTTCTGCAAGTGGTGATCCAGTTTTGCCAACACCACTTACTGAGGATGCTGTCTTTCCTCCACTGTGTTTTCTTGGCCCCCTTGTCAAATATGAGGTGGCTGAAATTGTATGAGCTCAGGTTTGGATCTTCAGTTTTATTCCATTGGTCAACTGGTCTGTTTTTGTGCCAGTACCAGGCTGTTTTTATGACTATAGCCCGATAGTATAGTTTCATGTCTGGTATAGCGATCCCCCCTGTATTGCTCTTTTCACTCAGGGTTGCTTTGGCTATTCGGGGTCTTTTGTTTTTCCAAATGAAATTGAGGATTTTTTTTTCCAAGCCTGTGAAGAAACTCTTGGGGATTTTGATTGGGATTGCATTAAATCTGTACACTAGTTTGGGTAGGATGGACATTTTTACTATATTTATTTTCCCAATCCATGAGCATGGGAGGTTTGTCCATCTTCTGATGTCTTCCTCAATTTCCTTTTTCAGGGGTTTAAAATTTTTGTTGTAGAGATCCTTGGTGTCTTTGGTTAGGTTTGTTCCTAGGTATTTTATTGTTTTTGAGGCTATTGTGAGTGGGAAGGTCTCCTTGTAGTCCTTCTTCAATTGCTTGTTGTTGGTGTACAGAAAGGCTACTGATTTTTCTAGGTTTATTTTGTATCCTGCCACTTTACCAAAGCTCTTAATCGTTTCTAGGAGTTTTCTGGTGGAGTTCTTAGCATCCCTTAGGTAGACAATCATATCATCAGCAAAAAGGGATAGCTTGACTTCCTCTTTTCCAATTAGAACTCCTTTAATTTCCTTTTCTTGCCTTATTGCCCTAGCTAGGGTTTCTAGCACTATATTGAAGAGGAGTGGTGACAGGGGGCAGCCTTGCCGAGTTCCTACCTTTAAGGGGAATGCTTCTGTCATTTCCCCATTTAGGATGATATTGGCTGTGGGTTTCCTGTATATGGCTTTGATTACATTGAGGAATGATCCCTCCAGACCAATTCCCTCCAGGACTTTAAACATGAAAGGATGCTGGATTTTGTCAAAGGCTTTCTCCGCATCAATTGAGATGATGGTGTGGTTTTTGTCCTTCAGTCCATTGATATGTTTGATGATGTTTATTGATTTTCGTATGTTGAACCATCCCTGCATCTCTGGTATGAATCCAACTTGGTCATGGTGGATGATTTTCTTGATGTGAGTCTGTATGCGATTTGCCAGAATCCTGTTTAGAATTTTGGCATCTGTGTTCATTAGGGAGATGGGTCTATAGTTCTCCTTTTTGGTTGTATCTTTCCCTGGTTTTGGTAGTAGCGTAATGCTGGCCTCATAGAAGGATTCTGGGAGAAGTCCCTCCGTTTGTATCCTTCTAAACAATTTAAGTAGTAATGGTTGTATGTCTTTTCGAAATATTTTATAAAATTCTGCCGTGAAACCATCCGGGCCTGGGCATTTTTTGGTTGGGAGGCTACTTATTACATCTTCGATTTCTTCCTGTACTATTGGTCTGTTTAGGCTGTCGATCTCTTCTTGGTTGAGCTTTGGTGATTCCCAGGATTTCAGATATTCATCCATTTCTTCTAGGTTTTCAAACTTAGTAGAATATAAGTTTTTGAAGTAGTCCCGTATGATTGTCTGGATCTTTTCATTGTCTGTTGTGATATTTCCCCTTTCATCACAGATTCTATTGATTTGGAGTTGTTCCCTCTTTCTTTTGGTTAACTGGGCTAGAGGTCTGTCTATCTTGTTTATTCTCTCAAAGAACCAACTTTTGGATTCATTGATTTTTTGTATGGTTTTCTTTGTTTCTATTTCATTGATCTCTGCTCTGATTTTTGTTATTTCTTCTTGTCTGCTCCGTTTAGGGTTCATTTGTTGTTGTCTCTCAAGTATTTTTAGCTGCAGTGTTAGATCATTCACTTGTGTTCTTTCTGTTTTTTTAATGTAGGCACTTAGAGCTATAAACTTCCCTCTTAGGACTGCTTTTAAAGTGTCCCATAGATTTTGCTGTGTTGTTTTATCATTGTCATTCAGTTCCAGGAATGTTTTTATTTCTTTCTTTATTTCTTCCTTGACCCACTCATTATTCAGGAGAGTGTTGTTTAGTCTCCATGTGTTCCTGTAGGTTGTAGGGTTTATTCTGGTGTTGATATTGAGTTTTATTGCACTGTGGTCTGATAGAATGCATGAGATTATTTCAATCTTTTTATATTTGTTGAGTTTTTTCCTGTGTCCCAGTATATGGTCTATTTTGGAGAATGTTCCATGAGGTGCTGAGTAGAAAGTGTATTCTCTGGTGTTTGGGTGAAATATTCGATAGATGTCTGTGAGGTCCATTTGGTGTATTGTGTCATTTAGTTCAGATGTCTCTCTGTTTATCCTTTGTCCTGTTGATCTGTCTAGTGGACTTAATGGGGTATTGAAATCCCCTACTGTTATTGTGTTGGGGTTAATCTGTGCCTTGAGATCCTGAAGTATTGTCTTTATAAAGTTTGGTGCACCGGTGTTTGGTGTGTATATATTCATAATTGTGAGATCTTCATCGTCAATTGTTCCTTTAATAAAGAAGTAATGGCCCTCTTTGTCTCTTTTGATTTCTTTTGCTTTGAAGTCTATTTTGTCTGATATTAGAATAGCCACGCCTGCTTTCTTTTTGGTACCATTTGCTTGGAATACTTTCTTCCATCCCTTCACCTTAAGTTGGTGCCTATCCTTGAAATTGAGATGGGTTTCTTGTAGACAGCATATAGATGGGTTTTGTTTCCTCATCCATTCTCCCAGTCTATGCCTTTTGATTATTTCAATCTTTTTATATTTTTTACCAAAGGGTATATTTTGAACACATAAGGAATGTCTTCATATATTTGACAGTCACTATCACTTAGTGCATCTCACATAACACAACATTGGCATTGCCTTGTGTTTTTTTTTTCATTATAGAATTGTCTAATATAAAATTTTCATTGATTGATTCACTCATCCATTTATTCAAACAACAGATCTTTGGAATGTGAATTTGAAACTTGGTTGTCTAAGTATTTATGCTAGTAGCAATCTCTTTCTTTCATGAATCAAGCTCTCAGACAGCAACTTTTAGGAGGAAACATTGCAGTTGAAATCCTCAGTAGTTAACGCCTGACAGATCTCATTTCAAAACGTCACAGGGCTGAATTTGGAACACTCAATTATCTCTGATATGCCTGTGATATAATTAAATGCAGATGCAACTTAATAGGCTAAAAACTTAAAAATGTTATTTCAGTCGATTTTGCCTTAGCTTCTAAACAATGCAAATATATTAAGATTTTATTCAAAGGGATATATAGATGCCTTAGTGGTTAGATGCTGCTCTTGCAGGGGACCCAAGTTTGGTTCCCAAAACTCACGTCCTCAGACAGCTTTCAGTCACCTTTAATTCTAACTCTAAGGGATTTGAAACCACAGACCCCAGTGGGGTCTCTCACATGGAAACATGCAGATATAAAAATATACACAATGAATAATAAATATAAATATAAAATATGCTTTATTGCAGAAGATTTAGCAGGTAGAGGAGCAGCTGGAAGACCTGAGCTTTACTTTCTGGTCTATATTCAC
The DNA here is from genome assembly GCA_009823505.1 of Rhizomys pruinosus. Lineage (NCBI taxonomy): Eukaryota > Metazoa > Chordata > Mammalia > Rodentia > Spalacidae > Rhizomys > Rhizomys pruinosus. The sequence continues at coordinate 750,405 of VZQC01001350.1, read as the reverse complement.
ATTGCCTTTGTCTTCTGATATTTCCAACTGTTATGTTTTCCTTTAAAAATCAACTCCAACATGTAGATACAATCACCTTTCCTTAGTTCCTTCAAAAACTTCTTCATGAGACCCCATTTCTTATCATTAGGATATTTCTTCATTCATGTTTACTGCTGCTTACACACAATAGCTAAGAAACAGAATCAGCCTACATGTCTATCTGCAGATGAATGGATAATAATGATACTGTACATATAGAGAATGTACTTCTACTCTGTGTTAAAGAAAACAGAAAATGTGACATTGTCAGGAAAAGGAATAGAACTGTAAATAATGAGGCAACTCAGACTCATAAAACAAACGTCATATATTCTCTCAGATTCTAGATTCTAATTTGTGTTTATATAGTAATGAATGCAAATACAGGCCCGGAAATTAGAAAGAGAACTGAGAGAGGTGAAATAAAGATGGTGTAAGGAAAGAGAATTCTAAGGGTGGAGGTGATAAAACAGGTGATATGAAAGAGGAAGGGGATATAGAAGGGGTGGAAGGGTAAAAGGAAGGGTATAAGTGTGCTCAGTGTTAGCAAGATAGGGCAGAGGAACTGGTGTGGAACAAACCCAAACAAAGTATTACCATAATATCATAAGGAAACCTGTTAATTTTAAGCTAATTGGATTTTTAAATTACAAATAAAGTAAATTCAAATAATCTACTTTGGGAGCTATAAATTGTTTAAGTTATTTAATTTTATTTTATCTGTACGAACATTTTATCTGCATGTATGTGACATGTTTTTTAGTGGCTTCAGAAATCAGAAGAGGACACCTATTCTCTAAAACTGGAGTTACCTACAGTAGTTAGCTTCCATGTGGGTTCTAGAAACTACACCTGGGTCCTCTGCAAGAGCAGCTAATTCTCTTTGCCACTAAGCCATATCTCCAGCCCTGGAGATACAGATTTTTAAAATTATTTTATTGAATTTTTTGCATATTTCATACAGAATACCTCAACATATCTTAATCATCTTTATACCCTCTTCTCCACTGGCACCCTCCTCCACCCCCCCAGCTGGAATTCATACACTGTGTCATTTATGTTAAGGCCTATTCTGCCAACTTAGTGTCCCTAGACATACCTCAGTATAAATTCATCCACTGGGGTCTAGTCAGCCTATCTAGAGTCCATTGCTTTAAGACCAGCTCTTACTCATGCAACAGTAATCAGCTTCTAGTATTTCTTCAATTGACATTGGGTCTACTGTACATTTTCCCAGTTCTATGCTGAGTTTTTGTCTGCTAAAGTTGCAATGGGTCTTGTGCATCCTGACACTATTGTTGTTAACTTCATATGAACAGGCTCCCAGGAGCTTGTAAGTCCATATGGTGATGCACCGCCTCCCTGGCTTTTAATATCTTTCTTCTCCATATTCATCCCCTGAGCCCTGAAGTTGCTTTGGCTACCCAGTCATATGTGTTTCCATATGTATTTAGGGTGTTTTTCTTCTAAGTCTGTGAAGAAGGTCTTGAGAATTTTTATTGAGATTGTATTAAATCTATATACTGCTTTTGGTAGGATGGTCATTTTCACAATATTAATTCTTCTAATCCATGAACAAGGGAGTACTTCCAGCTTCTGTTTTTTTTTTTTTTTTTTTTTTTTTTTTNGATCCAATGCCCTCTTCTGATTTCTGAGGACATTGCACAATACGTGTGTGTGTACACACATGCAGACAATACATCTATACACATAAAAGTAATAAATAAAAAAAAAGTTCCTTCTCTTGTCTTATTGCTCTAGCAAGAGTTTCAAGCACTGTATTGAAAATGAGTGGAGATAGTTGACAGCCTTGTCTGGTTCCTGATTTTAATGGGAATTCTTCCAGGATTTCTCTATTTAGAATGATGTTGGCTATAGTTTTGTTGTATATAACTTTAATTATATTGAGGCGTGTTCCCTACAGTCCAATTCCCTGTAGGGCTTTTAACATGAATGCATGTTGGATTTTGTCAAAGACCTTTTTTGCATCTTTTGAGATGACCATGTGACATTTGTCATTAAGTCCATTTATATGATTTGTTACATTTATTGATTCACCCCTGCATCTCTGGCATAAAGCCAACTTGATTATGGATGATCTTTTTGATGTGTATGTGGTTTACAAGTATTTAGTTGAGAATCTTTGCCTCTATGTTCATTAACCATATGGGCCTATAATTTTCTTCTGTTGTTGTATCTTTACCTGGTTTGGATATTCAAATGATACTGGCTCCATAGAAGGCATTTGGAAGTTCTCCCTCTGTTTCTGTCTTTTGTAATAACTTAAGAATTATTGGTTATAGATCTTCTTTGAATATCTGGTAGAATTCAAAGCCATTTTGAATCCTCTGAGCCTAGGCTTCTTCTAGTCAGGAGATTTATATTGCTATTGCTGTTTCAATTTCCTTATTTGTTATGAGTAGGTTTAGCTGTTGATCACTTCTTAGTTTAACTTTGGTGGTTTCCATGAATTTGGAAATTCATTTCTTTTACATTTTCCATTTTAGTAGAGTATACCCTTATAATGTTCTGGGGGGTTTTTTTGTTTTTTTTGTTTTGTTTTGTTTTGTTTTGTTTTGTTTTGCTTTGTTTTTTGGTGTTGTGATGTTTCCCTTCCATCTCTGATTTTGTTGATTTGGATTTGCTTTCTTTCTTTTTGGTTAATGGGGTAATGGTCTGTCTGTCTTGTTTATCTTTCCAAAGAACCAGTTCTTAGATTCATTGATTCTTTGTTTGGCTTTCTTTGTTTCTATTTCATTAATCCCTGCTCTGATTTTAGTTATGTCTTCTTGTGTGCTGGGTTTGGATTTCATTTGTTGTTCCCTTGCAAGAGATTTAATTAGAAATGTTAAGTCACTTATTTGTGCCCCTGATAATTTTTAATGTAGGCACTTATAGATTTCCCTATTAGGGCTATTTTTAGTGTCTCTGAGATTTTATTGTGTTTTATTGTCTTTTTGATTAATTCCAGGAATGCTTTTATTTCTTTCTTAATTTCTCCTTTGACCCATTAGCTATTCAGGAGTGTGTTAAATAAAATTCCATGAATTCATATAGTTCTGCTATTGGTTTGAAGCTTTATTGCACTGAGTTCTGACAGAAGGCAAGGAATTATTATTATTTTTTTGTATTTGTGTGGTTTGTTTTGACATCTATGGTCATTTAGAACCAGGAAGAAAGAAAAAAAGAAAGAAAGAAAGAAAGAAAGAAAGAAAGAAAGAAAGAAAGAAAGAAAGAAGGAAGGAAGCAAAGTGTCGTTGTTCAATGTCTTTATGTCATGGGTGACCACATTCCACACACTGTCCTTCCCTTCTTGGCTCAGCTCCAGTACTTGTCTCCTACCTGCAGGCCAACAGTCTCTAGGCTTCGCTCCCGAAAGAAGGGGGTGGGGGGGCAGCAGGAGATCACCTGTGGAAATGAACGGACTCACACGCACATGCAGAGAGCCGGGGAGGATAGGAACTTCGTTTATTTTCTGTCAGTGAGGTCTATATATTGAAGTCTACTGTGCTCTGGGCAAGAAAGTGGGGAGCAGAAAGAAGGGAGGGGTGAGCCACCTTGGTTCTAATCAGGGGGCTGCAGAGCTCCGGTTTGTGCAACAGGTAACTAGAGGTGTGACATTTTTCTCAGTGCCTCAAGGGAAGGGGCCTGGAACTTAGCAGAGATAGGGCGAAGCAAGAATCATTGTAATATCCTGAATCTTCCTGCTACAGATAACTCTGAATGCCCACAGAGATATCAGATAACTGGAGATCTCCTGGGACAGGTCTTACAAGTGTCGCTTCAAGCCACACACAAAGTTACATCCCCACAAGAAAGAGAGAGAAAGGATGGAAGGAAAAGAAGGAAGGAAGGAAGGGAGGGCGGGAGGGAGGGAGGGAGGGAGGGGTGGAGAGACGGAGAGAGAGAGATGGTGGAGAAGAGGAGAGAGAGAGAGAGAGAGAGAGAAGAAGAAAAAAGAAAGAAAGAAATGTTAATTAAATTTTTTATTTAAAAAAAAGAAAAGAATAAAGCAAAGAAAGGAAAAAAGAGGAAAGAAAGAAAGGAAGGAAGGAAGGAAGGAAGGAAGGAAGGAAGGAAGGAAGGAAGGAAAGAAGAAAGAGAGAGAAAGAAAACCAAGATCAGCCAGGTGTGGTGGTGCAAGCTTTTAATCCTAGCACTTGAGAGTCAGAGCCAGGCAGATCTTTGTGAGTTCAAGGCCAGACTGGTCTACACAGCGAGTTCCAGGATAGCTGGGGCTAAAGGGAGACCTTGTCTCAAAAAGACAAAAAAGAAAAAGAAAACCAAAATCAACAGTAAAATTAAAAACAAAACAAACAAACAAAAAAAACCCATAATTCTAGGGGTGGGAAACATGGCCCCAGAGTACCGCAGCTCAGTTTCCAGTCTACACAGCAAGTGGTTCACCACAACTTCCTCCAGCTCTAGGGTATCTGGCATCCTCTCCTGGCCTTTGTAGGCACTACACACACTCAAAAAAATTGAAAAAAGAAAAAAACACAGGTCTATATCGTCTATATTTAGCTGTTGACACTCTTACACTACCAGAATAATTTTCAGTAAGATAAGCATTAACTTACTGCTTGTGTGTGAGAGAAGCACTACTTTGATAGAATCACAGTCTTGTCCGGGAGGAGGTAAAGTTTAGATATCCATTAGCTATTTACAGCTTTTCAATGTGGAACTCGGGGAGGGGGAGGTTTAGTACACAATAAGTATCATGGTGGAATTGTTTAAAATTTCAAAAAGCATCAGGGTAAACATTTGAATCAGATTCCAAAATTTTTGAAAAGTAAAAGGTCAATTAATATTGTCCGTTGACAAGTCTCTTGCTTTGATGTTCATGTAAGTGATTATGCTGGGATATCCCCAAGCAGCTAATAAATTCATTTGCTGCTTTTAGCTCACCCAGTAGAAATTTGTTAGTATAGTATATATTACTATATTGTAGACAGTGAACTGTGTATGTAGACTGGTTTATGTTCAAATATATTAAGATGCAAGAACCAGTTAGTTGCAGAATCATATGTATAAATTAAAATCTTCTGAATTAATTAGGATTCTAATGCTGCACAATGAATTTATAATCACATTTGTAATATTCAGAAAAGATTTGGTAATTTCTAAGACAAAGTTTAAATGGGTAAGAATGACTTGTCTTATAAATGGAAACAAGTTAATTTTAATAGAAAAAAATATGAAACTCTAGAGATGGCTAGAGTGAACAGGAGTTTGGAGAAGTGTAAATCTATTAAAGAGACACAATAAATGTGCTCTGGAAGCAAGATGTGAGGCACTCTGAGATTTCAGTAAGTCTCAGTTTGTAAAGGCCCTATATATTTGCTCCTTATCTATACTTCTAAATATTAACAAGTTTGTGCATACATTAGTTTTAGAAATTTTCAGAGAGCATCTCACTAAGTTGTGAGGCTGGCTCTGAACTCAAACTTGGAATACTCTGCCTCAGTCTCCTACGGAACTGAGATTTCAGTTCTGTAACACTTGACCTTGCTTCATTCATATACTTTAATCAGTCTCTTTACTCTAAAGTATAAAATTTTTTTATGGAGAATAAACTTTCCTGGGGTTGGAGAGATTGCACAGTGATTGAATGCATGTTCCCCTTGGGACTGGACAGATAGATCAGCAGTTGAAAGTACCGGCTTCTCTTGCAGCGGGCCTGGCTTTAGTTCCCAGTTGCCCACTAACAACTCTGTAACTTCAGGTCCAGGGAATCTAACACCTTCTTCTCATCTCTGCTGGCATTGAACAGCATGATTGCACTCACATACATGCAGAGAATGCACTCATATACAGAAAATAAAAATAGTAAATAAAATATTTTTTAATTTAATTTTTATTGATGCTTTGTGCATTTCATACATCATTTTCGAATTCAGATCATGCATATTTCCCTTTCCCTTCCCCCCCACCCCCACCCCCTCCCAGATCATGCATTCTGCTATAACTGTCCTGCATCTTTCTCTCAGTTTTTTGTTTTTCATTTTTTAGCTATAAGTGATAATCCATGAGTACAAGCATCCTTCGTGCAAAACCAATCTGCAGGCTGTTGTGCTCAAACCCCCACAGCCCCACCATCCAGTGGGGGGTGACAGGTTGTTTGTTCAATCAAGTTGATCAAATGAGTGTCCAGACTACATTGCTGTAGTTTCACCATTCACCCCAATCGCAGCCCTTACATTCTACCACGCCCCCTCTTCCGCAGGTTGTTCCCTAGGCTTAGAAAAGGGGCACAGGTGGATGAGAGGTAAAACAGTCCACTCTCTCTGGAGCTGTTGACTTGGACTCTGGTCAATTCTGGCTGTTTCCTTTCATGGGCTGACAGTTTGTCCAGGAATAACCTTTCGATCCTACTAATGAAGAACAAGCAATTAGATATATAGGTATTTAAGCAGCACTAATAGTTATGGTAGGTTACTTTAGCATAGACACATGTTTGGATATGTTAATCCATGAATTACAATTTTCCCCCCTGTTAAATATGACAGGGTCTTACTGTGGCTTATAACATCTCCTAACCTGTAGAGGATGTAAGCTTGTGGCATCAGCCATGGGTTATTTCTCCAAGGGGAGAGCCAATAGCCAATTAGATTTGGGATATACAGGCACATGGCTGCCTCTGCTGCACAGTATTTCCAGGCAGGTGAGGTGTAGCTGGTGCTGACGGTGGAGTCTTGCTTGACTCAGGGAGACCCATATTTGCTTTATTGGTTTAGTGGCCTTTGGTAACACTCTCTGGCATTCCAGAGGCCATCTGTACACTTGCATGTGTGGTCTCAATACATCCCTCCCATGTTAACGTCAGGTCTTCGGCAGCAGGGTCTTATTGCCTCTCCTCCTGTAGGTATCCCAACTTAGAGGCAAGGAGCCCTTACCTTTTGTGGGGCCTTGGATCCCCTGGCCAACATCCACCTGGTAGAACAATCCATTGCTGATGTCAGAGCTCCTGTATTAATATATTTTGCCTGAGTGCATAGCCCTAGGACTTTAGTATTATATTTGGTTCTGAACAGAGAGTAATCCCTTCCACAGTTCCCATGTCTAGTAGTCAATTAAAGAAAGCAGTTTTACCGGTTTTATAAGAGATTACCTCTACAATAGTTGTCTCCAATTTACAGTTGGGGAGCGACCTCATCATTGTCATATTTCTCCTTGTTCTATGGGTGGGAAGGCAAGGAAGTCTCTCATATCAGAACCTTTGTGGCACCTAGAAGGTAAGTTTCATTAGGACTCATTATAACTAGTTGTTACATGTAGGATCCACAGAGGGGTTCGATGTTTATGGCAATCTGAGGCTTTTCTTCCTTTGAATGTTCAGACGGGTCAGCCTTTCCGTTGCCACTTTTTGGTACATCCTACTCAATGCAAACCTGTATCTTTTCTTTCTCAGCCGTTAAGTTGGTGACGTTTTGTCCTGTTGGAACAAACAAATCTTTTCCCATAGTTAGTTTTAAGATTTGAATTGCAGGGGTTTGATGAAAAGGTTTCATGTCTTTCTGTATCCCCCCCCCTTTTTTTTTAGCGTATGAGTCTCCAGAAGATAGTTGTATTATACATGACTATAGGGTGGAGTCAAGGCATAGATTTCATCAAATTCACCCATGTTGTTTTGGGTGACTATATATGATTAACTTGGGAAGCAAACTTAATTTTTACGTTAAATCATCTTAAAGAGAATGCTACAAGGTGATACTGTACAACAGAGAAATTATAGAGAACATTTGTATGTGTCAATCCCAAAGTTCTTGCTCTACAGATTTTATGTAAAGCAAATGTGGGCAACAGCGAATTATATCTCCATTTAATTCAGATGCATTACCATTTTTATCAGATTCTGTAAACCAATGTTGTTTAATATACACATGTTTACTTTTACTTTTACTAAGTCCTAAAACACCATGTGTCCTGTAGACAGTGTCTAGGCGAAACTGGGTACTTGCTGAGCTCACGTCAATTAAATATGCCTTAATCGAATATACACCCGTGTCCCTCTCCCACCCATCCCCCCTTTCCAATTCACCATTTCAGTCCATTTTCTGATGCAGTCTTTCTGTTGTTCTTTTACTATGCCTCCCTCTCCATGAGAAATATTTATATCTGGGTTGTTGGTACTAGCATCCACATATGAGGGACACCATTTGTCGTTTGTTTTTCTGGGACTGTGTTACTTCACTTAACATAATGTCTTCCAGCTCCATCCATTTACCTGCAAATTTCATGATGTTGTCCCTCTTTACTGCTGCATAGTATTCCATTGTATACATGTACCACATTTTCTCTATCCACTCGTCAGTTGAAGGGCACCTGGGCTGGTTCCAGCTTTTTGCTATTGTGAACAGAGCTGCAATAAACATAGCTGTGCATGTATCTTTGCAGTAAGTTGTGTCTTGTGGGTATATACCCAGGAGTGGTATGACTGGGTCAAATGGAAGGCTCATTTTGAGTCTTCTAAGGGTTCTCCACACTGCTTTCCATAGTGGCTGTACAAGTTTACATTCCCACCAGCAATGGATGAGTGTTCCCCTTTCCCCACAACCTCTCCAGCACTTGGTATCATTCATGTTCCTGATCCTAGCCAGTCTTATTGGAGTAAGGTGATATCTCAGAGTGGTTTTAATTTGCATTTCCTTAATTATCAGAGATGTTGAACACTTCTTAAGATGTTTCTCGGCCATCTCTAACTCCTCCTCTGTGAAGTCTCTATTCAGATCTTTGCTCCATCTTTTGAATGATTCATTTGTTTTCTTTCTTCTTTGTTTTTTGAGTAGCTTGTATACTCTGGAAATTAATGCTTTGTCAGATGTATCTGCTGTGAAGGTTTCCTCCCACTCTGTGGGTCTTCTCCTCACTTCCTTTATTGCTTCCTTTGATGTACAGAAGCTTTTGAGTTTAATGAGGTCCCATTTGTCAATTGTCGATCTTATTTCTTGTGCAGCTGCTGTCTGATTTAGGAAGTCTTTTCCTACACCTATGTCTTGTAGTCTGCTGCCAAGCTTCTCTTCTATCACCTCCAGAGTTTGGGGTTTCACGTTGAGGTCTTTGGTCCATCTGGAGTTGACCTTTGTACAAGGTGAGAGGTAGGGGTTTAATTTCATTCTTCTACAAGTGGTGATCCAGTTTTGCCAGCACCACTTGCTGAAGATGCTGTCTTTCTTCCATTGTGTCTTCTTGGCCCCCTTGTCAAATATGAGGTGGCTGAAATTGTATGAGCTCAGGTTTGGATCTTCAGTTTTATTCCATTGGTCAACTGGTCTGTTTTTGTGCCAGTACCAGGCTGTCTTTATGACTATAGCCCTGTAGTATAGTTTGATGTCTGGTATAGCGATCCCCCCTGTATTGCTCTTTTCACTCAGGGTTGCTTTGGCTATTCGGGGTCTTTTGTTTTTCCAAATGAAATTGAGGATTTTTTTTTCCAAGCCTGTGAAGAAACTCTTGGGGATTTTGATTGGGATCGCATTAAATCTGTACACTAGTTTGGGTAGGATGGACATTTTTACTATATTTATTTTCCCAATCCATGAGCATGGGAGGTTTGTCCATCTTCTGATGTCTTCCTCAATTTCCTTTTTCAGGGGTTTAAAATTTTTGTTGTAGAGATCCTTGGTGTCTTTGGTTAGGTTTGTTCCTAGGTATTTTATTGTTTTTGAGGCTATTGTGAGTGGGAAGGTCTCCTTGTAGTCCTTCTTCAATTGCTTGTTGTTGGTGTACAGAAAGGCTACTGATTTTTCTAGGTTTATTTTGTATCCTGCCACTTTACCAAAGCTCTTAATCGTTTCTAGGAGTTTTCTGGTGGAGTTCTTAGCATCCCTTAGGTAGACAATCATATCATCAGCAAAAAGGGATAGCTTGACTTCCTCTTTTCCAATTAGAACTCCTTTAATTTCCTTTTCTTGCCTTATTGCCCTAGCTAGGGTTTCTAGCACTATATTGAAGAGGAGTGGTGACAGGGGGCAGCCTTGCCGAGTTCCTACCTTTAAGGGGAATGCTTCTGTCATTTCCCCATTTAGGATGATATTGGCTGTGGGTTTTCTGTATATGGCTTTGATTACATTGAGGAATGATCCCTCCAGACCAATTCCCTCCAGGACTTTAAACATGAAAGGGTGCTGGATTTTGTCAAAGGCTTTCTCCGCATCAATTGAGATGATGGTGTGGTTTTTGTCCTTCAGTCCATTGATATGTTTGATGATGTTTATTGATTTTCGTATGTTGAACCATCCCTGCATGTCTGGTATGAATCCAACTTGGTCATGGTGGATGATTTTCTTGATGTGAGTCTGTATGCGATTTGCCAGAATCCTGTTTAGAATTTTGGCATCTGTGTTCATTAGGGAGATGGGTCTATAGTTCTCCTTTTTGGTTGTATCTTTCCCTGGTTTTGGTAGTAGCGTAATGCTGGCTTCATAGAAGGAATTTGGGAGAAGTCCCTCCATTTGTATCCTTCTAAACAATTTAAGTAGTAATGGTTGTAAGTCTTTACGAAATATTTTATAGAATTCTGCCGTGAATCCATCCGGGCCTGGGCATTTTTTGGTTGGGAGGCTACTTATTACATCTTCGATTTCTTCCTGTACTATTGGTCTGTTTAGGCTGTCGATCTCTTCTTGGTTGAGCTTTGGTGATTCCCAGGATTTCAGATATTCATCCATTTCTTCTAGGTTTTCAAACTTAGTAGAATATAAGTTTTTGAAGTAGTCCCGTATGATTGTCTGGATCTTTTCATTGTCTGTTGTGATATTTCCCCTTTCATCACAGATTCTATTGATTTGGAGTTGTTCCCTCTTTCTTTTGGTTAACTGGGCTAGAGGTCTGTCTATCTTGTTTATTCTCTCAAAGAACCAACTTTTGGATTCATTGATTTTTTGTATGGTTTTCTTTGTTTCTATTTCATTGATCTCTGCTCTGATTTTTGTTATTTCTTCTTGTCTGCTCCGTTTAGGGTTCATTTGTTGTTGTCTCTCAAGTATTTTTAGCTGCAGTGTTAGATCGTTCACTTGTGCTCTTTCTGTTTTTTTAATGTGGGCACTTAGAGCTATAAACTTCCCTCTTAGGATTGCTTTAAGAGTGTCCCATAGATTTTGCTGTGTTGTTTTATCATTGTCATTCAGTTCCAGGAATGTTTTTATTTCTTTTTTTATTTCTTCCTTGACCCACTCATTATTCAGGAGAGTGTTGTTTAGTCTCCATGTGTTCCTGTAGGTTGTAGGGTTTATTCTGGTGTTGATATTGAGTTTTATTGCACTGTGGTCTGATAGAATGCATGAGATTATTTCAACCTTTTTATATTTGTTGAGTTTTTCCCTGTGTCCCAGTATATGGTCTATTTTGGAGAATGTTCCATGAGGTGCTGAGTAGAAAGTGTATTCTCTGGTGTTTGGGTGAAATATTCGGTAGATGTCTGTGAGGTCCATTTGGTGTATTGTGTCATTTAGTTCAGATGTCTCTCTGTTTATCCTTTGTCCTGTTGATCTGTCTAGAGGACTTAATGGGGTATTGAAGTCCCCTAGTATTAGTGTGCTGGGGTTAATCTGTGCCTTGAGATCCTGAAGAATTGTCTTTATAAAGTTTGGTGCACTGATGTTTGGTGCATATATATTTATGATTGTGAAATCTTCATCGTCAATTGTTCCTTTAATAAGGATGTAATGGCCCTCTTTGTCTCTTTTGATTTCTTTTGCTTTGAAGTCTATTTTGTCTGATATTAGAATAGCCACACCCGCTTTCTTTTTGGTACCATTTGCTTGGAATACTTTCTTCCATCCCTTCACCTTAAGTTGGTGCCTATCCTTGAAATTGAGATGGGTTTCTTGTAGACAGCATATAGATGGGTTTTGTTTCCTAATCCATTCTCCCAGTCTATGCCTTTTGATTGGGGAGTTTAGCCCATTAATATTTAAGGTTACAATTGAAAGATGGATGTTGCTTCCTTTCACTTTATTATCCATTTGGACTTCTAGCCTTTGATTTTGCTCCTATGGTTATGTTTTTATTAGTTTCTTTTCCTAGGTGTTTGAGGATTGTTGCTCCTCTCTTCTGCCCTTTGAATTGCTTCAAGTATTTTATGAAGAGTTGGTTTTCCAGACATGTATTCCATCATCTTGTTTATGTCATGGAAGATTTTTCTCTCTCCTTCAAGTATAGTCGACATTTTTGCTGGGTAAAGTATTCTGGGTTGGCATCCGTAGTCCCTTAACACTGGGAATGCTTTGCTCCATGTTCTTCTTGCTTTCATGGTTTGAGGCGAGAAGTCAGTTGTAATTCTGATGGGTTTCCCTTTGTATGTGACTTGTTTTTCTTTTGTAGCCCTCAGAATTTTGTCTTTATTTTGGGCATCTAGCATTTTAACTATAATATGGCGTGGGGTGTTTCTTTTCTGATCTTGTCTGTTTGGGGTCCTATGTGCTTCTTGTATTTGTATGGGTTTGTCTATTTTTAGTTTGGGGAAGTTTTCATCTATTATTCTGTTGAAGATCTGATCAATACTATTCTCTTGAGATTCTTCTCCTTCCTCTATTCCTATGATACGGACGTTTGACCTTTTCATAGTGTCCCATATTTCCTGGTTGTTCCACGTTTGTGTATTTTTAAATTTTTCATAGTCTTTATTTGAGCTTTTTAATTGCTCTGTGTTATCTTCCAGATCTGATATTCTTTGTTCTGCTTCCTCCATTCTACTTCTGAGGCTTTTTCCTTTCCTTTCTTCTTGATTGAATGTGTGTTCTAATTCCTTTTTCATTTCATCCTGTGTTTTTTTTAGTACTTCCATTTCCTTTTTGAGCTCCTCAATCTCTTCTTGGTGCTTCTCAATCTCTTCTTGGTGCTCCTTACTTCGTTGGTTGGCTTCCTTTTTCAGTGTTTCTACTTCCTTTCGGAGTTTGTTTTTTTCTCCCTCTAGTTCTTTCTGGAGTTTGTTGGTCTGTTCCTTTAGTTCTTTCTGAAGTTTGTCATTGTATCCCTCTAGGTCCTTTTTGAGTTTTTCATTCTCTCTCTTTAGTTCTCTATATTCTTTATTTTTTTCTCCCTCTAGTTCTTTCCGGAGTTTGTCAATCTGTTCCTTTAGTTCTTTCTGATGTTTGTCATTGTATCCCTCTAGGTCCTTTTTGAGTTTTTCATTCTCTCTCTTTAGTTCTCTGAATTCCTCTTTATGTTCTTTAATTTCTCTGCATAGGTCTGCAATTATTCCTCTAAGATCTGTTCCTTGGGTCTCCTCCAAGGGGTTCCCATTGTAGCTGTCTCCTACAGGTTTGGTAGAGCTTGGTGCAGGATTATCCTGTGCCTTTCCCTTGTTGTCCCTTCGTCGTGTCCCTGGCATGTGGGCTTGCGTTTTGTGGTTTAGATCACAAATAGTGGACGGTTTTGCTTTCCTCCTTCAGATGCCTTTTTTTTGTTCCCTTTCCTCCTCCTTGTTTATGGAGTATGTACTTGTCTACTTTTCAATTTTGTTGCTATATTGGATATTGGAAGCCAAAGCACTCTTCTCTTCTTGTTCTGAAGGTTCTCCAAAAAAAAAAAGAGTCCACTCGGATTCTCACCAATGGTGGGGGGGGGGGTTATGCCTGATCTAGCCCACACTGGCCTTATCCCGACTCTCTGGACCCTCTGGCCCAGTGCACGGATCCCGCCCACAAGGCCCCAGATCCGGGAAGAACCCAGCTCCAAAGCTACTTGCCCAGGTGACTTCTGGGTAGCCCGCCCAAAGGCGCAGCCACACTGGCCTTGTCCCAACTCTCCGGACCCTCTGGCCCAGTGCCCGGGTCCCACCCACAAGGCCCCAGACCCGGGAAGAACCCAGCTCCAAAGCTACTTGCCCAGGTGACTTCTGGGTAGCCTGCCCAAAGGCGCAGCCGCACTGGCCTTGTCCCGACTCTCCGGACCCTCTGGCCCAGTGCCCGGGTCTGGCCCACACAGCCCCAGACCCAGGAAGAACCCAGCTCCAAAGCTACTTGCCCAGGTGACTTCTGGGTAGCCCGCCCAAAGGTGCAGCCGCACTGGCTTGTCCCAACTCTCCGGACACTCTCAAATAAAATATTTTTTTTAAAAGAAGAATAGCAAGCTGGGCATGATAATCCATGCTTTATATCCCAGCACTTGGGAGGCAGAGGCATGCAGATCTCTGTGAGTTCCAGACCATCTTATTCTGGTCTACATAGTGAGGTCCAGAGCAGCTGAGCATACAGGGAGACCCTGAATAAAAAAAAAAAAAAAATCAATGGCTGCTTTTGCAGAGGACTCAAGTAGAGTTTCTGCACCCAGATAGGTGCTAACAACTGTCCATATGCCCCATTGTAGGGGATCTGACACCCTCTTCTGGTCTGTGCAGGTATTGCACAATATGTGTGCACTTACATTCATGCAAGCAAAACATATATATAAAATAAAATAAAAAATTTAAAAAGGTGTATAGAGACTGATCTTCCAAAGGACCCAAATTCAATTCCCAACAATCACAGTGGGCTGTCACAACTGTCTCTACAGCTCCTGGGGGATCTGGCTTATATAATGTACCTTCTCTGATGTACATGCACACAAGTACAGGTAAGTTTTCAAAAATAATCTTAAGGGCCCAGAGAGATCTCTCACTGGTTAAGAGCAATAGCTGCTCTTGCTGAGGATCTGGGTTTGATTTCTAGCACCCCCATGATGGCTAACAACCCTCTGTAACTACAGTTCTAGAAGATTTGACAATTTCTTCCTACCTCTGTAGGCATTGCATGCCATGGACACAATTACATCCATTCAGACAGTACACTCACACATGTTAAATTTTAAAATTAATTACCTTAAAATAATCTTAAAATGTTTTTCCTTTAATAAAGCCAATTTTGTTGTTTTCTTGTTTTAATTTTTTGTTAAAATTACCTATAATCTTTTCTAAAGTTGTACTTTATAATTGCAATTGTTCACATTTTATTGAACTTGTTATACTTTCATTAAGTAAAAGCACTATTGTTGGTATTATCTGCTATGTGGAGGAACTATTGTCCTATTTGTTTGCACTGAAGTGTATAAATATTAAGACACAGAATTTAACTTCTTTAAGAGTATTTTATTAACTAATACTTTTGTGCAGGAAAGGAATTTCTAAGTGAGGTTCTTTCCTTTTTTAAAAAGAATTACAAACTGGGGCTGGAGAGATGGCTCAGCAGTCAAGAGTACTGACTGCTCTTGCAGAGGACCCAGGTTCAATTCCCAGAGCCCACAAGGCAGCTAAGAACCACCTTACCTCCAGTTCCAAGGGAATTGGACGCCCTCTTCTGACCTCCACAGCATTGCATGACATGGGTGCACCTACCTATACATGCAGGCAGTACACTCATACACATAAGAAGTAAAAAGAATTACAAGCTTTAAAACTCTATGACGGTTTTTATTCTGTTTCAGTATAGAATATGGATGCATACAGCAAAATACAAAAGCCATAAAGTTGCTTCTAAATTCAAGATAACCAAAGCACAATTAAATAATTTAAAATTTATTTAAAAATCATTTAATAGCACATTATTTCATTCTTTCAGTACCACTCTTCTTTATGTTTAATTCTAATTGTGTTTCTGCTTGCAGTTTTTGTAGTTAATAATTATAGGACTAAACCCTGAAAAGGAGAATTTTTCATATCACATTCCTTTTTTTTTCTTTTTTCTCTTTTTGTGCTTGTATTGATGTTTTGTGTATTTCAGACAACATTTTTCAATTCAGTTTAGGCATATTCCTTTTCCCTCCCCCCACCCTACACCAGATTACGCATTCTGCCATAACTGTCCTGCATATAACATTCTTAATAAACTTAATTTAGGTAGTATAAATGCAATTTGATGAATTAAACAAAGAATCAAGGACTAATCAATTAAAAAGTTAAATATTGGGACTGGGAGGATGGCACAATGTTTAAGAGCTCTGGCTGGTCTTGTAGAGGACATAGGTTCGATTCCCAGCACCCACATGGTAGCTGTTAACTGTCTGCAATTCCAGGTCCAGGAGAGCCAAAGCCCTCTTCTGACCTCCATGGGCATTGCAGGAAAAAGGTGCAGTTATGTAATATACTCATACACATAAAAAAAAACCCAAATGTTAAATATCATTATAGGCATTTAGACTGAAATTTAAATGATAGTCCTTCAAATTCCCAAATATTTTAGGAGGTGATCAATATAGACATCAATGAAAGAAGTTATTAAGATAATAAAATTTATGAATATATATGTATATAGGCATACAGGTATATATGTTCAATATTAGCTATCAACTTCTTTACAAAAATATAGTTCAATTATTCTAGCTGTTTACAACTACAAATATTTTAATTAATTGGGAATACATTTGCAATGGTTGCTTGGAAATATCCATGAATTATTTATGTTATAACTGAATTTTGGGAAAATTTCAACTCAGTTTTTTATATTAGTCAACTTGTTTTCATTATAATCCCCTATTCTATCAAAATTTTCACTTTTAATTGCTAAATTAGCTAGCTTCATAATCAATTACTTTCCATTTTTATTTTTTAAATTTTTTTAAATTTTTTTTTGTATATGTATGAATGTACTGTCTGCATGTAGGTTTGTGCACCTGTGTCGTGCAATGCCGCAGAGGTCAGAAGAGGGTCTCGGTTTCCCCTGGAACTGGAGTTCTCCTGGAATTAGAGTGACAGACAGTTCTTAGCTGCCCTGTGGGTGCTAGGGATCGAACCTGGGTCCTCTGCAAGAGCAGTCGGTGCTCTTAACCGCTAGGCTATCTCTCCAGCCCTATCAATTACTTTTTAAAATAACGTTCACACAAATGTCAGATGAATTTCCAGTGACTTTTATCTGGAATCAACAGAGAAGTATATCAGTATAGTATTGGGTTTCACTCAATTTGCATATTAAATCTCTGTGCTACCTTCAAGTAATGTCACTGTTCTTATGATATTTTTCTTCTTGAGGGCCAATATTAACCAATATTTTACTTCATTTGTCATACATAGAGAAGAAAATATAGAATTTAAAGGATAAGGAGTTTTGTTATAAATGAAAATGTGTGCTTTACCATCAGGTGAGGCTGGTTCTGGTTATCTGTTTGAGCGCTCATCACTGTGGGCATCCTGCAATTAAGCTTTCTAAAGCAATTTCAATAGATCCTAGAAATATTTCACAGATTTTTCTGAGATACTCTTAATAAAAAAATCACATAACCTCTTTTTAAAATATTTTTATTTATTATTTTCATTGTATATGTATGAGTGTATTGCCTGCATGTATATAATTCCACCCATGCCACGCAATGCCCTTAGAGATCAGAAGAGAGTGTCAGATCCCCAGGACCTGAAGACAAGGATGGTTGTTACCCTCCATGAGGATACTTTTTAGTCAACATTCTTTGCAGAGTAGAACTATTATATTGTTCTTTGAATGTGGATTTTTCAACTCTCATTGTTGAAGAATCACACTATTAGAAAATTTGAATAATATTCCAAGAGCTAGGAAAATTTCCTAGCATGTCACAGCACTTGTTGCATAGGAATGAAAGCCAGAGTTCAAACCCCCTCACCTATGTAAAAGAGAATGGGCATCCTTCTCATTTGCACTGTGATGGGAAGGGGTGACAAGAGGATTTCTGAACCTTGCTACCTACCAACCTAGTGCCATGTTCTGAAAGACCCTGTCTCAATGGAATCAGTGGAGTGTAAAGGAAAGATATCAGACATTTTCTACGCCCCCATACAGGCCTTCAAGGGCCTTAAACCTGAACACACATAGGTTCACACAGTACACACACACACACACACACACACACACACACACACACACACAATCAAAAGTTTTTCAAATAGTAATACAAATAATAATTGTGTCACACAATATATTGAAAATAGAGGAAAGAATTTAACTATGGTATGCTTCTTTTTCTCTATTACTAATCCATATCTGCATTCACACAAATGTAGCTTTCACATTCCACCGATGTTAGGAACTGATGTGCTGGTGCTATTCCTTTTTTTTATTTATTTATTATTTTTATTTTTTTAACAACTCTAGAACGGTGTCCTCCCCACCATTTCCCCACCCCACCAGAGCTCATGCATTCTGCCAAACATCTCTTTCTCAGTCTTTCTCAATATTATCAATTTTATATTATTTATCAATATATATATTCAATATATCAATATTCTCAATATTATATTATTTCATCTCTTTCTCAGTCTTTCTCAATATTATTCATGTGGAAGTTGACTGTTTTGACCAGAAGTTCACTATTTCAGTAAGTTCTTTGATGCAGCCCTTTCTGTTGTTATTGTTGTTGTTGTTGTTGTTTCCAATATGCATCACTCCCAACTGCTTTGGACAAAAGCTCAGGGGGCCATATACAAGAAATACTTACAACTATGTAATTGGCACTGCATCCACAGATGAGGGATAACATTCATCGTTTGTTTTTCTGGGACTGTGTTACTTCACTCAGCAGGATGTCCTCTAGCTCCAGCCATTTTCCTGCAAAGCTCATGATGTGACCTTTCTGTACTGCTGCATAGAACTCCATTGTGTAGATGTACCACATTTTCTCTATCTCTCTCAACTCATCAGTTGAGGGGCATTTGGGTTGGTTCCAGCTCCTTGCTATTGTGAAGAGAGCTGAAATAAGCATGGCCATGCACAAACATCTCTGCAGTGGGGTGAGCCTTGAGGGTACATGCCCAGGAGTGGTATGGCTGGGTCAGGTGGCAAGTTCATTCCAAGTCTTCCAAGGGTTCTCCACACTGCTTTCCATAGTGGCTGTACTAGTTTACATTCCCACCAGCAGTGGATGAGTGTTCCCTTTTCCCCACAACCTCTCCAGCACTTGGTATCATTTGTTTTCTTGATCCTAGCCAATCTTATTGGAGTAACATGATATCTTAAAGTTGATTTGCATTTCCTTAATGATTCGTGATGTTGAACACTTCTTAAGATGTTTCTCATCCATCTCTAATTCCTCACTTGTGAAGTCTCTGTTCAGTTCTTTGCTCCATCTATTGAGTGGGTCATTTGTTTTCTTTTTTCTTTGTTTTTTGAGTAGTTTATATATTCTGGAAATCAATCTTTGTCAGATGTATCTGCAGTGAAGGTTTCCTCCCACTCTGTGGGATTTCTCTTCACTTCCTTTATTGTTTCTTTTATTGTTTCTCTGTGGTCTGATAGAATGCATGAAATTATTTCAATCTTTTTGTATTTGTGGAAGTTTCTTCTGTGTCCCAGTATGTGGTTGATTTTGGAGAATGTTCCATGGGGTGCTGAGTAGAAAGTGTATTCTCTGGTGTTAGGATGGAATATTTGATAGATGTCTGTGAGGTCCATTTGGTGTATCATATCGTTCAGTTCAGATGTCTCTCTGTTTATTCTTTGTCCTGTTGAACTATCCAAATGACTCAGTGGGGTATTGGAGTCCCCTACTATGACTGTATTGGGGTTATTGTGTGACTTGAGGTCCTGGAGAATTGTCTTTATAAAGTTTGGTGCACCAGAGTTTGGGGCATATATATTCATAATTGTGAAATTTTCTTGGTGAATTGTTCCTTTGATAAAGATGTAATGGCCTTCTTTGTCTTTTCTGAATTCTTTTACTTTGAAGTCTATTTTGTCTGATATTAAAATAGCAACACCTGCTTTCTTTTTGGTACCATTTTCTTGGAATATTTTTTTTCCAGACTACACTTTAAGGTGGTCTCTGTCCTTGAAAGTAAGATGTGTTTCATGTAGACAGCATATGGATGGATTCTGTTTCCTAATCCAATCTCCAAGTCTATGTCTTTTGATTGGGGAATTTAGTCCATTATTATTTAAGGTTATAACTGATAGGTCTGTGTTGCTTCCTTTTGCCTTGTTATCCATTTGTGGTTTGGGTTTAGGTTTCTACTTCTGCAGTTATGCTTTTATTGATTTCTCTTTCTAGGTGCCTTGGGATGGTTGCTCCTTTCTTCTATTCTTTGAATTGCTTCCAGTATTCTCTGAAGGGTTGGTCTTCTGAACATGTATTCTTTCAACTTGTTTATGTCATGGAAGGATTTTCTCTCTCCTTCAATTATAATCGACATTTTTGCTAGGTATAGTAACCTGGGTTGGCATCTATTGTCCTTTAACACTGGAAATATTCTTCTTACTTTCATCGTTTGCATTGAGAAGTCAGTTGTAATTCTGATAGGTTTCCCCTTATAGGTCACTTGTTGTTTTTCTCTTATCGCTTTAAGGATTTTGTCTTTGTTTTGGGTGTCTAGCGTTTTAACTATGATGTGGCATGGAGAATTTCTTTTCGGATCTTTTCTGTTTGGAGATCTATGTGCTTCTTGTATTTGTATTGGTTTGTCTTTTTTTAGTTTGGGGAAGTTTTCATCTATTATTCTGTTGAAGATCTGATCAATACCATTCTCTTGGGATTCTTCTCCTTCCTCTATTCCTATGATGCAGAGCTTCGATCTTTTCATAGTGTCCCACAGTTCCTGGTTGTTCCAATTTGTGTATTTTTAAATTTTTCATAATCCTTCTTTGACGTTTTTAGTTGTTCTGTGTTATCTTCCTGGTCTGATATTCTTTGTTCTCCTTCCTCCATTCTGCTTCTGAAGCTTTTTCCACTCCTTTCCTCTTGATTGGATAAGTGTTTGATTTCCTTTTTCATTTCTTCTGATTTCTTTAGTATTTCTACTTCTTTTTAGAGCTTCTCAATCTCTTCCTGTAGCTCTTTGCTTCGCTGGTTGGTTTCCTTATCTTCTTCAGCATGGGATCTTTTCAGTGTTTCCAGTTCCTTCCAGAGTTTGTCATTCTCTCTCTCTAGGTCCTTCTTGAGTTCTTTATTCTCTTTTTTTAGTTCTTCGATTTGCTCTTTTTATTGTTGCAGTTCTTTAAATATGTTCCCAATTGTGTTTCTGATATCTGTGTCCTGGGCCATCCCCATGGGGATCCTACCGTAGGAATCTTCCATAGGGTTGGTAGAGCTTGATGCGGGATTTTCCTGCCCCTTTCCTGTGTTGTCTCTTCTTCGTGTTCTTGGCATATGAGCTTCTTCTTGCCTGTATTCCAACGTAGGTCCTAAATGCCTCTTCACTGTGTTGAAGGCCTGCCTTGCTTGTCTCCTTCAGATGCCTTCATAAGCTCACTTGGTGGGGGCGCGACTGTGGGTTGGCTCTTTAGCCTAAGGCACCTGGGCTTGCCTGACCTGTGCTCGGGAGATCTCAGATTGAGATTCACACAGCCCTGCCTTTAATACTGGCTGGGAGGATAACTCCGCCCCCACAGCCACAAAAGCCAATCAATCAAAGACAACTGGATTAATGGATTAACTAGATGAAATCAGTCAACAGTCAGCCTTGCTGAAGCACTCAGCTGCTGTCCACCTACCTGGGCTTGCCTGAGCTGTTCTCAGGAGATCTCCGCTATTCCATATATTACTGGCTTTTACAATCCCTGCTGGTCATGAGGTATGTTACTGTCCACCGCAAAGCACCTTCATTTTATCAGCAAATATTCCAAAATTCTGAATTGGAAAGATAGACAAAAGTTGAGACTGGGAAAGCCTGAGAAAAGCTAGAATGAGAAATATTCTTACTGGTTGATTTGTCTTCTATATTTAACCACCACCATTGAAATAAGAACTGTTATTTTGGCATGTGTCTCATGCGGTACAAGGGGATTATGGTAGACATGATAAGGAGTCAGAAGTGCTAACCTGATGAACTCATTCTGGCTCATATAATAACAGATAATTATACACCATTGAAACAAAATTTTATGTTGAGACCCTGAACTGCAAATCAACAGCTGACTTTCAGGTGCCAAAAAGTACTATGCAAACCACTGGAAAGAAATGGTCTCCAAAGCTCTACTGTAGACATCTTATGCTACACTTTTACATGCCAAAGAAGAAGTAGTGTAATAGTGGCAGCCTGGTAAATGTACACCTGGAAAGAAAGAACAAAAAAAAATTTGATCTTTGCCCGCCTCTCTGCTGGCATAGGAAACATGGCTGACACTGTAGCTCTGGTGTGTCCTAATATCAGGAGCTTTTTTGGACCACGCTAGAAACATATTGGCATCCCTTTGTGAAAGAGTTAAAATGCCCCTACCAAAATATCATCCAGCATATGTGTTTGTACCCATAGAGTAACTTTTTATAATCTTTAATATTTGTTACTATGTGTGCTTTATTAGTTGAATTAAAAGGAGACTGCTAAATGACCTACAAACCCATTGCAAACAGAATTTGGACAATCCTAAGAGTCTGGCATGTGACCTCAGAGAAAAAACTTGATCTTCCATCTCTCACTCTCTCTTGCCCTCCCCTCCAAAATTCAGGTACTCTCAAGAAAGAGCCTGGCACTTCAGATTATAAAGGTCAAGGAGGGGGAATGAATTGTGAGATCACAGGAAAAACAGACTGGATTTTTTTCATTTGATCAACATGTTTGTGTAAGCAACACTCTTCAACTGGATGTGGGGACCCTGGGTTGTACAAAAAATGGACTCAAATTTGAACTAATTGGATTATAGGGACACTCCTTATGTTTATTAGTGTACTACTTACTGGTCAAATAAAAAATTAATAAAGCAAAAAAAGAAACAAAATTTTAAACTGTGTGAAATGCTGAGTCATGAAAACAGGAAACCTGAAAAGGACTTAACCTTAGCTGTTCATGTCAAACCAGGTTGTTCTTAAGCTTCATTGTGTGTTCCACTTAATTTGACAGACTGCTCAGTTTATTGGTTGTCATTTGGATTGCCTTCCTTTTTAATAAATTGCTTCTAAATATATCTTCATAAAGATTTAATATTTCACTTCACTTTTTGCTATAACATTTTAAATTTGTTTCAAAATGCAAATATTCTAAAATATAATGATTGGAAGATTTACTTGTACTTTGGATAAATATGAAATGAAAATGACTGCCATCTAGACATTTGAAAAATGAATGCTGCTCCTATTGTGTTTGTGTGGTCTCAGTTAAAACTGTAGGTCCCACTTCACAATAGGCAGTGCATACCTGACACTGTTAACAAGGCCAAGAACCTGTGGCTAGACAGGTCACAGGCCACTGGAAACGACCTACTAGTATCATTCTGCCACATAGACAATATTAAATTGACTCATGATGACTGTCTGTAATACCCATAGATTAGTGTCAATTCTCACCAGAGAAACTTCTTCTTGCTGTAATTGGTGATTTAAAGAGGCCAAGAAATTGTGTGTACAGAACAAGTTTCAGGCATCATTGCAGCAGAGGGAGCAGAACTATTGTAAGAACCACTGCTAGTGGGAATGTAAATTTGCATGACCATTATGGAAAGCAGTGTGGATAACCTTTAAAAGACTCAAAATGAGCCTACCCCCTGACCCAGTCATACCACTCCCACAAGACTCATCCTACTGCAAACATACATGCACAGCCATGTTTATTGCAGTTCTCTTTACAATAGTGAAGAGCTGGGACCACCCCAAATGCCCTTCAACTGATGAGTGGATGACAAAAATGTGGTACATCTACACAATGGATTTCCATTCAGCGGTAAAGAAAGATAACATCATGAACTTTGCAGGTAAATGGATGGAACTTGAAGCCATTATGCTAAGTGAAGTAACACAGTACCAGAGAAACAGTGAGTGGTTTCTCTCATTTGTGGATGCTAACACCAAATACCCAACTGAAAGGCAAGCTGAGCAACATTTCTCTTTTTCTTTTTATCTGAAAGCAACTATGTTGTTATAACATAAAACTCTTAATGGGCTCTAGGATGAGCCCATCACTTATTTTCAGACTCTGTAATTACTGTATATGGGTGGAAGGTATGTATTCATATTTTAGAGTAACATAAAATTAAAGGAGGAAAATGTGAATTCCTAAACATAAAAAAGACTGAGAGAAAGATGCAAGACATTTATGGAAGAATGTATGATTTGAGGTGGGGTGGAGGGAAGGAAAAAGAGAGTATGTCTAAACTGAACTGAAAAATGATATCTGAAATACACAAAATGTCAATAAAACATAATATTTAAAAGACATGTTTTAAACATTTTATTGAGCTGTTGTACATTTTATACAACAGTTCTTAATCAAATTTAGTACCCCTCCCCCACCCATGCCCGTTCAGCCACCACCAGACCTCATTATTCCACCACACATGTTAAGACCTGTCCAGTCAAGCATTTGCACTGGGATGTACTTCAGTGCAAATTCATCCACTGGAGTCTAGATAGGAAGTAAGGCCTCCTCTCCCTCACCCAGTAATAATAAGTCTCTAGTAGTTCACCACCTATTTCTCTTATTCTGCTCTGGGTCCTTGTCTGATTGAGTTCACAGGTTACCTGTGCCTGATGCCACCATTGCCACAAAGTTCACATGTGCAAGTTTCCAGTGGCCTAAAATCTCTCCTTCCCTATGTTCATGAACCAACCTTAGCTCTTACAATATTTCTGCCCCATCTTCCCCAATGGTCCCTGAGCTTAGGAAGGGTGAGTTTTAATATAGTAGTCCTATCCAGGGACACAGAGTCGGCTGTCTCATTCTTAAAAAAAAAAAAAAAAAAGCCAGCTGTGCCCTTCTGTGTGTATCACACTCTGTTGTCCTAAGGAAGTTTCTCTGGCTACACTTTGTTCAATGAGCCTTAGGTGTAGAGGTTCAACTGCAGATATGTCCCCTAGAACTGGGAATCTCTCAGATGTACATGTTCTATGTCTGACCAGTTGTAGGATTCTACATTAGCCATCATCTGTTGCAAAAAGAAGTGTCTCTGATGAGTGGTGTATGATATGCTTGTCTGTAAATATAATGATCAATATTTAGCATATGCAAAAAATTTCCTTTGTCTAGAGATAAGACAGAGATAGTTTTCTCTAGGAACTATGGATTTTCCAGCCATGTGTATTTGGCTAAGTTTGCAGTGTCATCCAGGAGTTCACCAGCACTGGCAGGGCTGTAAGTCCAATTCGATAGCTGTTGAATACCACCACCACCCCATATAACAGTGAACCAATAGAGGTAGTTTTATGTGCAGGAATTATGGTTATTAGGCTTTAGGGCTGGATTTGACCATTGACTGATTTTCTCCCTTTAGCAGTTTGCATATTACCATCTATCATTATAAGAGCTAAATTCCAGGTAGAAGGTTTCCAAGTCAGTTCCTGCTCCATTGTTCCAAGTCTTGTATCAGTAGTATGTGTTGTCTTCAGCAGTAAGGTCTTATATTCCTGTTCTAGGAGATAATCAATAATTTTGTCAATGGCCTGTGTTATTTTGGGAGTCTCTTGGATCACTCTTACCAACCACTCACATGGAGGTCTCTCCTATCTGGCACTGTGTTTCTTGCCACACAGTCCCTGGGTACACATAGGCACTGATGTCAAGTCACTGTGTGTGCATTTCTGGGGGGGGGGTGAATGACATGAAATTTCCCTCTGGGTTCCCTAATGCCCCTCAAGTTCCATTCATCTTACTTTACTATCTGACCTCCCTCCCTCTTCTCTCCCCATCCTCAGTGACCCATCATCCCCATCCTCCCCCAATAACATATACCTCCCACCCTCCTCTTTCTCCTAACTTCCTCCTGAGTTTCCTCAGGGTGGGGTTCTCATTGAAGTGCACTTCTGTACAATCAGTGGTTTTTGTTGAGGGAAATATTTTCTTGATTTTTTTTATATATTATTTGTGTTTTTGAGCTGCCATTTGGGAATTTGGATGATCTTTCTTGGTTTTGTGTCTGATAAGAACTTTTACTATTCTTTTTATTAATTGAATTTGGCTTATAGTTCTATTGTTTATGTAGCTTGGTTGCTTTTTGTTCAGGTATGGAAAATAAATTGGTGTGTGTTTCAGATTCTTACAGGGTTGTAGACCTGTATGGGTGTTTGGTGAGTCAGGGTAGTAGGTAGGCTGGTCAGATTAGTAGGAGGGCTGGTCTTTGCCAGACAGATCAGGAACCAGTGGAGTTTATTCTAGGGAGTTTACCTAATTTATTTTAGGAAGCTAGTCCCGATATCTGAAGCAGAGGAATCTGGATCCAAGTCTGCCATGGTGCAGGGTGGAGATGGGCGAGAGCAATGGAATAGAGAAGTGGATGGGATCCGACTTAGCAGAGTTCTAGGTGGGCAGGTCTCTCTGGCAGACCAGGAGCCAGGGAAGATGGAGATGAAGACCGCCTGAGGCAAGATTTAGCAATCTATACTAGAGGCTAATCTGGATTAGGAAGTAGTCCAGAGATCTAGAGCAGAGGAATTGGAGTCCAATTGGGTCCAAGGCTGGCAGGGAACTGGGTAGGGGTGAGAGAGAGGGATAAAAAATATTAAAAACTAGAAATATATGCCTTTCTAGTCCTTACATTGAAAAAGAGCACTTTCTTCTCATTGTATTGGCTAAGCATGTCATGTGCTAGAAACAAAAATTAAAAGCTGGAGATATATGGCAACACTTAGAGAAAAACATCTGCAAAGTCTCATGACAAAGAACTCTCCTATGGTTGAGAAAAAGAAATCCAACAAATATATTTTTGGAAACACTTTGCTTTGTTATTTGAAATTTTCTTTTTTTTAATTTTTTAAAATTATTTTCTGTATGTGTATGAATGTACTGTCCGTATGCAGGTTTGTGCATCCGTCTGTCATGCAATGCTGCGGAGGTCAGAAGAGGGTGTCGGATTCCCCTGGAACTGGAGATCTCCTGGAGAATTGGAGTTTCAGACAGTTCTCGGCTGCCATGTGGGTGCTGGGGATTGAACACGGGTCCTCTGTAAGAGCGGTCAGCGCTCTTAACCACTAGTCCATCTCTCCAACCCCCTGAAATTTTCAAACAATGATTATTTTTCTCAAGTTAGAACTGCAAAGTTTTTGTTTGCTGTTTGTGTTTGTGAAAATATTCTTGGAAGAACTCTTACTTAAAAAATTTTATGCATGTATCTTTGTGGTATCATGAGTCTTTGGGCTATATACCCAGGAGTAGTATGACTGGGTCAGGTGGTAGGCTCATTCTGAGTCTTTTAAATGTTCTCCACACTGCTTTCCATAGTGGTTGTACAAGTTTATATTCCCACCAGTAGTGGATGAGTGTTCCCTTTTCCCTACATCCTCTCCAACATCTGTTGTCTTTTGTTTTCTTGATCTTAGCTACTCGTATTGGAGTGAGATGATATCTGAGAGTGGTTTTAATTTGCATTTCCTTAGTTATTAATGATGTTGAACACTTTTTAAGATGTTTCTCAGCCATCTTTACTTCCTATGTCTTGTAGGATGGAGCTCGAAGCCATTCGGCTTAGTGAAGTAACACAGTCACAGAAAGACAAACGGAGAATGGAGAATGGTTTCCCTCATTTGTGGATGCTAACACCAAATCCCCCAGATAAAAAGCAAGCTGAATGACAATATTGTTATATTTCTGTTTATCTGAAGGCAACTATGTTGTTATAATGTGAATCTCTCAATGAGCTCTAAAACCCACCCACCAATTATTCTCAGACTCTGTAATTACTGTATATGGATAAAGAATATATATCTTTATTTTAGAGTAATATAAAATTAATGGAGGAAAATGTGAATTCCTAAGCATAAAAAAAAAAGACTGAGAGAAAGATGCCGTACAGTATGACAGAATGCATGGTCTGGGGTGGAGTGGGGTGGGGTGGGGGAAAAGGACAGGGTAATATGCCTGAACTGAATTGAAAAATGATGTATGAAATACACAAAACATCAATAAAAAATGGAGAGAAAAATAAAAAAATTAAAAATTTAAAAAAAAGAAATGCAAAGGCATCCAAGTCAGGGGCACCAAGAAACCCACTCTACCAGCCAGCCTTTGGTTATGGAAAAGTGGCTTATCACAGAATACTCAGGAATCTTCCGCCTCTTAGAAAAGCTGGAGACTTCTGCTAAACAGCCTACCTCCACCTCCTACCAGAGTCCCTACCCTACTTCCTTCCTTAATTCCCCAGCCAGATGCCATTCAGCACTGGCTCCAATTTTTCCAGGATTGCAAAAAAATATATATATATATATCATATCGTTAACTAAATGAGTTAAAGAAATGCTTATTACCTGGCATGATAGCATCAGATTATGACAAAAAGAAATGATGGCTACCTTCCCTAATTTTATAGTAGTTTAATTTCCCCCATTTAATTGGAAAAATGTGGATTGAAAATGGTTTACTATCAATATATTATTACAAATGACAAAAGTCTGAAAGGATGTTAATGTTTTAGTTATTCTGTTAGTCACGAATATGTCTGCATTATTACAGGACAGTTCTAAATCCTATTTATTTCTCTTGTGATAACATGATTTTCTTCATTGGTTTTATATTCACCAAAGAATAACATTACCCCTTAAAAGTCATTTTGAAAAAGTAATAATAATAACTTTTAATAATAACTTTTAGGAGATTATAAAAGTACTCAGCTAAAATCAAAAGTTAGGATAAAGTTCCAGGGACAATACTGTGGAAAATATGTGTTTTAGATTGAGTGTTGCATGGATATATGATGAAATTACATTTGTGGTCTTCAAAATGTAGTTCATGAACCATTATGAACATTTACATTAATAATTGCATGTGAAGATCTCTAAATAGTATGGCATGGTTTGTGATTGCATAGAATAAATCAAGAACAGTATTGAATCTTTTAGTGTTAGTGTTCCCTCCCTGAAATCCCTTCTCTGCCTTGGTCCCCCATCCCCTCCCCACTTAACCCTTCCTATTCCATATTCTTCCTTCTTACTTTATATCACTGCCTTTTATCTCCCTTCTCCCAAGCTCTTGCTATTTTTCTGCTCTCTATGGATTTTCCAAATGAAATGCCCCTACCTAAAGTTTCAAAGCTAGTATTTAGATATGAAAGAGAATATGTGACTTTTTTTCCAGCTCTAGGCTAACTGAGTCAAGATGATAGTATACTGCTCTATCCATTTACATGTGAATTTTATTTTTTTCTTTAAAAGCTGAATAATATTCCATTCTGTAAATATACTATATTTTCAGTATCAATTTATCAGTTTATGGCCATATGGGTTCTTTCTATTTCCTGACTATTATGAATAGAGCAGCAATGAACACAGATGAGCATGTATTTTGTCAAAGGATATAGAGTCCTTCAGGTATATGTCCAAGAAGAGTTATGTTAACACTATTCACTTCTGCCATTGTTCATGGTGACTTGCCAGAACTTGAGACCAAGACCCAATTGCAGACAATACTACATGTGTGTGTCATAAAACAGATGCAAGGAAATCAAGCTGGTGCTGGCCTCAAATGCTACTCTCTACTAGCTAACTTTCTTAGTGCTGGAAGGTGCTATGCACTCTACTAGAGGAAAAAAATGTAATCACTAACCTTACCCAGCTGTGAACCTTGGGAACGCCAGTAACAACTGGCTTGGCAAGATATGTGTACTGGTATAGTAATGGCATGAGTGTTAGGTAGGAAACAATCACCTTCTGATTGGATTTAAGGCCTATTTCACAGATAAAGTTCACACCTGACACTGTTATCAGGGTGGAGAACCTATATAAAGACAGTACACTCATACACATAATAAATAAATATATAAATAAATAAAAATTTTAAATGCAGTAATAATAGAGGGCATGAAATTAGGCAGGGGTAATAAGGTGGAAATGTAGAGAGTCTAAATATGATGAAAATATATTGTATGAAAGCTTCAAAGAATCAATAAAATAATTTTAATAAGATGGAAGGTGATCTTATTTATTGGAGTGGCATAGATAGGCTGACTAGGCTCCAGTGAATGAACTCACACCAAGGGACATCTGGTATACAAACGACTTGGTAGGCCTTAACATATATGGCAGAATTCAGGAACTACTGTGAATGTGCTATGGGGGATAAAGATAGGATAGAGGTCTAAATAGTTTCTAAAGTTTTGTCTAAAATGCAATAAAAATATACATTTAAAAATCAAATGGTTCAGAGATTTATGTGTGTGTGTGTGTGTGTGTGTGTGTGTGTTTATACAGAAGTTTGACAGGTGGAGATCTAGATAGTGATATTGTATCATGAGACTAAGAATCTTGTCTAGATATTCCTCATTTTCAAACCAGAAAAGGAAATTGTAAAATGTATAATGAACATGTAAGTCTATATACAGAAAATCAAATCTCACAGATTTCCTTTATTTGCTTTAGTACATTTAGATAACTGAAGTTTCAATTCTCTATGCTTTCAAGTATCTCTAAAGCTTAACTTTTTTTCTATTGGTCCCTAGTCAGTTCCTGATATAGAGGCACTTTTTGTACAATGTAATCAGGATATAGCTATGGGAATGGGAATCCTTCCAAATTGTTGGTACAAGTAGACGGAGGGAGGGAATACCTGGATCATTTCTCATCTGCATTTTACCAGGTGCATTATACAACTCAGAGAGGAATGTCAAATAATTTCCTCTGAAGAGATTCATTCAGGAAAGCACTTTGGTGTACTAAAAGTTCAAAAGTCAAGGTTTGGAGACTGTTGTTGCCTATCCGAGATGTGCTGCTCCTGTCTTAATGTACTAACCTGTGTAATAGAGATAACTACACTAGGGGCATTGGGTCATAATGCTCTGTAAGAAGACTTGAGCAAAATATTGTCAGAATATCTTTTATAACTGATGAAATTCTTAAATTATTTGAAGATAATAGAATTTATTGTTAAATATACTTCTATTAAATACATATAATGTATTTTAATTATGTTTCATTCTTTCCCCATCTCCTATAAGACCTTCCCAGACTTCATTACATTCCCACCCAACCTCTTAATATCTTTTTCTTAGTTCTAAAACTCACTAAATCCAAACATGTGTGTGTGTGTGTGTGTGTGTGTGCAAGTGTATTTTTTAAACAAAAGACAGACTCACAAAATTTCTCCTTTCTCAGCCTATTGGACATTGGGCCCACAGGTATGTTCCCTATGTTTGACACTGGATATATTATCTTTAATACAGTCCCTGTAATGGTTCTATTCTGAAGAGTAAGTACTTCCAAAGGCAATCTAGACACCCGAGATGGGACACAAACCAGATTTTTCCAAATGTTTAATTGTAAATAGACAAAATAATTACTTATTGTTATTACATTGTTATATCATTATTAGATTTTGGATATTAATTATTTAAACATGAGCTGTTTTACTTGATAAATAATGAAGGGTATTGTAAAAATTACCATAATTTAATTTGTTTTGTTGTTGTTGTTGTGTTGTTTTTTTTGTTTTTTGGTTTTTTTTGGTCTTTTTGAGACAGGGTCTCCCTGTAGCTCTGGCTGTCTTGGAACTCACTCTGAAGACTAGGCTGGCCTCAAACTCACAGAGATTCGCGTGCCTCTGCCTCCCAAGTGCTAGGATTAAAGGCATGCACCACCACGCCCGGCATTTATTTCTGTATGTGTATCAATGTACTGTCTGCATGCAAGTTTGTGCACCCGTGTCGTGCAATGCTGCGGAGGTCAGAAGAGGGTGTCGGATTCCCCTGGAACTGGAGTTTCAGACGGTTCTGGGGTGCTGGGGATCGAACCCGGGTCCTCTGTAAGAGCTGTCCGCGCTCTTAACCACTAGGCCATCTCTCCAGTCCCCATAATTTAATTTGAACTAAACAATTTATTATACTTTGATTTAAATTTCATGTATAAAACATTCTCCTATATAAAGGAAATACTTTTCCATTTCTTATAGCTAAAGTGAAAATTTTGATTTAAAGCTATATTAATTTCCATTTATTTACTTAAGTATCAAAATAATTCCTATGTAATATTATCATAATAAAGGCAGAAAGAAACCTCCTATAACAAAGAGTGCTCAGTACACTTGTGTGTCTGGAGGGTCAAGTGTGGGATGCTTAGCAGACACACCATTACAGCATGTCTCATATCTTCATGCACTCCATATGACCATGTGCACCAGAATCTAAGAACTTTCTGAGATGTTTTAATGGAGTTCTACAATTTGCTGTGTCTGTCTGTTATCTTCCTCATATTGTCAATGAAAAATAAAAACTACCATAAAGATTCTCATATAATGCACTTCTATTTATACTACACATTACATATCAAGATGTTCTAGTGAAGCAAATGGTTTTTAATTTATAAGATGGGTATGAAGGTAAGGAATGGATGATTACTATAAGGTAGAAATAACTTCTCCACAGCCCATCCCTACATTATGGCTATATTTCAAGTGCCAGCTTTGAATTAGAGACAAAGCTTTACTTTTATCCTAAATCCACTACATTTCACCTTTTACCCGTTATTTATTTTTATTTTCTAATTATTAAGGAAGACATTATTTGTTTATTGTTTATGAGATTAAAGCTTGTTTATATGTGTATATGTAAGCCAGTCATAGGATGGTTGAATGTGATGCAGCCTGCTGCCAGACTCAGTGATTGAGTCCAATTATGTATAAAACTGTAGGCTGCTCAGTCAAGTAATCTACCAGTAAGTAGGATACCAAATTAATTTTCTATGTGTTTGATGAAAGTCTGCTTTGTGTTTCTGTTACACAATCTTTCACATTAGTCAGAATTTGACAGAAGTGAAGCACCAAGTTTATAGTAGCAGTAGTATTCTTTAAAACAGATCACGAGATGAATTAGCAGATGCTCACCTCACCATCTTTTATACAACATTGCCCTCTGCGGGAACCTAAAATACTGATGGATTTTAGCAGAATGCTCTTTATTGTTTGATATGTTTCTGGGATCATCAAATGCTTTTTTCTTTCTTTTATTTCATTACTGCCAAGCCCTATATACTAACAGATATAAATATCTGAACTATAAGTAAAATATAAAATTCTTTTATTATTTAGTATTTCTACATCAGAATAGATTTTGTTTACTTTATACCACATCCATTTGTATTGTCTTCATTTGATAAAGTATATCTTAAGATAGTGCACTTATTCCAAGCTAGTTTATAATGATTTTATCAATGACATATTCTATTCAAAAAAGAGAATCTACAATCAATCTCTTAAAAGTAAAGAGATGCATACTGTGCTATAGGAGATGAAAGAACAGCAACATATTTCAGTGTTATTTTCAGAATTTATAAATGTTAACCACATTAAAGTTATGTATAAAATATTCTAAATTATGTTAATAAAAAGACTTTACTAACATCTTTTCATTCTTGAGTACTACATAAATTTAATCACATGGGTTATAAAGTGCAAAATTAACCTGAAAGTTCTTCCTCACGGCAATGGACTTTCTAGGCCATCTTTGTGTCTTCCATTACTGCTATTTGTGGAATACTGAAACTTAGCAAAAGTTTTATTCAAAAGCACATTTATGTGGGAAATCTTAACACACCACTGTTCCCATTTTCTACTTCTCTCAGTTTGCTACATTTCATTCAATCATTCATTCATAAGTTTAGTTTTGTTTAATTTTATTTTGTTTTTGGTATTTTTGAGACAGGATCTCCCTGTAGCTGAAGCTGGCCTGGAGATCGCTTTGTAGACCAGGCTGGCCTTGAACTCACAAAGATCTGCCTACCTCTGCCTTCCTCTGCCATAGTTTAGTTTTAAGATTGTGAGTGCCTGCCCTACATGATAGTACTGTTCCAGATACAAAGAATAGGAATGGCATGATGTGATTTATGTTCATGACTGGGACAATATATGTGTCTCCTTAACAGTGAAAAGAAGCAAGATAGTACTGTGCTTCTAATTTCTGGTTGCTGACTGAATACATCTCTGGGTCTCCTTTCACAGCCTGAACTAGTCATTAGACCAGTTTACTTGTAGTATCACTTAAGCATAAGAAAATTGTTAGTCATCATGCACCAACTTAAAATATTGCTCATGCAGAGCATGGTGGTGCACACCTTTAGTCCTAGCACTCGGGAAGTAGAGGCAGGCAGATCTTTGTGAGTTTAAGGCCAGCCTGACCTCCAGAGTGAGTTCCAGGACAGCTGGGGCTACAGGGAGACCCTGTCTTGAAAAGACAAAAAAAATAAAATAAAATAAAATATTGGTCACTATTCAGTATTTAGAT
This sequence comes from Rhizomys pruinosus, assembly GCA_009823505.1. Taxonomy (NCBI): domain Eukaryota; kingdom Metazoa; phylum Chordata; class Mammalia; order Rodentia; family Spalacidae; genus Rhizomys; species Rhizomys pruinosus. Next base: position 716,389 of record VZQC01001350.1, on the reverse strand, counting down.
AACCCTAATATGCATGCAATACACACATACACTCATACATTATAAACACCCCTACATAAATATGTACATGCATACATAAACATATATTATGCACACATCCTACATACGTATATGTACACATGTACACACATACAAACATATGTACATACATACACAAAAACATACCACTCTGCTAAGTTCAGATAATATAAAGCATGAACATCTAGTGAATTGTTAGGAATTAAATTTTCCTATGCTGATCAGAACATTAGCTGGGATAGCTTATGAATAAGAAACCTGCCTGGGAAGTACAAGATAAGATAGAAAACAAATGATGTTGAGGAATTTGCTGAGAGATTAAAAAAATACCCAGTTCAAAACACAGGGTTTCTTAAATTTATTAGTGTAATGTTAGAATTGTGGTCTGTGTTTCTTACTTTGAACAGTATCTTAAATCAAAATTATGAAATGTCTTGACATATACAATCTAGCTCATAAAAAAGAAAATTGGCATTAAGGCCTAACACAATTTTGGAAAACACAAATTACAAAGAAAACAAAGAAACAAAGAGAATTCCCCTGTTGTACTTGCACTATGCATTTTGAAACCTTTTTCTATATTTAGTGCACTTTTGATGAGAACTTTCCAAGGAAGCTTGGCCAAATTCATGAACTTTCACAACCTTTTTGAAACTGCAAAAGGAGAAATTCACCAACAATTTCACAACAAAGCTGAAGACCATGGAATGAATGATTATAAATTAATTTCCACTCACCTCCCTTTCTTACTCTGGTACACTCTTGTATCTAATCAGTCTGGGACAAATATTCTTGTGAGTCAATGAGGCTTGAGCTAACAGCTGCTGCTAATTAAAGCTATCTTCCTTTAGACAGTTGTAAGCCAAACTAGAGTAGAGCCGAGCCTGCTCTGTCTCCCTTTGCCCTTCTGCCTTCCTAGCTTCGAAGGACTCATTTGAAACATTAACATGCTGATTTTCTTTTTGCAAAGACAATGGTCTCTAGTGATACCAGTAAAAAACAATTATTTCCAACTTGTAGCTCATGTTTATTTCCTTCTTTCAGTAACTTTTATTTATTTTTTTTAATTAATTTTTATTTATTTCTGTATGTGTATGAATGTACTGTCTGCATGCAAGTCTGTGCACCCGTGTCGTGCAACGCCGCGGAGGTCAGAAGAGGGTCTCGGATTCCCCTGGAACTGGAGTTCTCCTGGAACTGGAGCTTCAGACGGTTCTCAGCCGCCATGTGGGTGCTGGGGATCGAACCCGGGTCCTCTGCAAGAGCGGTCGGCGCTCTTAACCGCTAGGCCATCTCTCCAGCCCTCTTTCAGTAACTTTTAACAACTGACCAAATGTGCAATAACATGTGGGGTGCTTGTAAGGAAGTAGTAAAGCTTGGCACTAATTTTTCTCAAAATGCTTTGACACCAATGGATCAAAACTACATTTATGCTCCTTAGCCCTCACATTAACTTTTATCTGAATACTTGCTAAGCAAAAGGCTTTTTCTCTTCTTAAGAGGCTATAGGGGGCTGGAGAGATGGCCTAGCGGTTAAGAGCTCCGACTGCTCTTACAGAGGACCCGGGTTCGATCCCCAGCACCCACAAGGCGGCCGAGAGCCGTCTGAAACTCCAATTCCAGGAGAACTCCAGTTCCAGGGGAATCCGAGACCCTCTTCTGACCTCTGCGGCATTGCACGACACGGGTGCACAAACCTGCATGCAGACAGTACATTGATACATATACCGAAATAAATAAAATAAAAAAAAAAAAGAGGCTATTTATATTGGTCACATTTCCCAATAAGAAGCATTTCCTCTGAAGATATACATTAGGAACATGACCATCTATTTTGTTAATTATTTTTCTTTCATTAAAAATTGGTTAAGTCTAAACCGTTAAAAATATCATTGTTAAGGGGCTGGAGAGATGGCCTAGCGGTTAAGAGCACCGACTGTTCTTGCAGAGGACCCGGGTTCGATCCCCAGCACACACATGGCGCCTGAGAACTGTCTGCTACTCCAATTCCAGGAGAACTCCAGTCCCAGGGTAATCCGACACCCTCTTCTGACCTCCGCGGCATTTCAAGACACGGGTGCATAAACCTACATTCAGACAGTACATTCATACACATAAATTAAAAAAAAAAATAAAAAAGTATCATTGGTAAATTAATGCATCTTTCTACTCTCAGCAGAGAAGCTTCTTGCAGAAGACGGTGATTCACACAGGACCCACAACTGGTCAACAGGAATAAGTAAACTACAACTGAGCACTGAACCCTGAGTACCACATGCATAACAGCCTCTTCCAAAGTCTCAAGATCATCCAGGAAGAAGGGATGGAATGTTGGTCAGAGCCAGAAGTGATGAAGGAATACAAGGAAATCGTGTTTTCAAAACATTAACAGGGCAGTTGGACATATGAACCCATAGTTCATGTGGTAACATGAACAAGATGTAGACAGAAGCAAACCAGAATGAAGAGGAAGTGGGTAAAAAATTCCAGCTGTGTCTGAGAAGTTGTTAGCAATTGATTTCTTCTGGGATAGAGGGAGTATGTTTTCCTTTAGGGTGTGGTACTGGGTAGATTGTAGATTGAGTAGCCTCCAGGGCACCGACTCACGCCCAACAGCACTTGGGGAACACAAGACAGACTTGATACGTGTTTAAAAAATAATGGAAGACATGAAGTGGGGGGTGGGGGTCACAGAGAGGTCAGGGGATCTGAGAGGAACTAGGGGGAAAGGTCTGAATATCAAGATACATTGCATAAAATTGTCTAAGAATCAATAAAAATATTATTTAAAAAATACTGGGTGGATAAAAATCATGGGGGCACAAATTGATAGGTCTTAAAATAGGACATGAAATGTAATGGGAGAAACATGGAGTGTGCGAATAGAGAAGGAGTTCCAAATATGATTCAAATGTATGAGATGCTGTCTCTAACCCCACTTCCAGCAGGTCCCATGCCCTCTTCTGGTCTGCACTGGCACTGCACACACAGGTGCACTTACATACACATAAATAAGCTCAATACTCATGCACATAAAATAAAAAAGTTTTATTATTTTTTTTAAAGAGAGTGATACCAAAGTAACATAGTTCAGTATTCATAAAGTTTTGCAGGTTAAATTTTCAGTTAAATCAATACTTCTAGTTAAAATTATAAGAACTACAAACTAAATTACTTCTTTTCATTCCTAATTGCTAACTTTACATTAGCACTACTGAAAAGAGATAAGACCATAACACATCACAAAAGTGTATGTAAAAGTAGAAAAATCTCCGTTCCTAACCTGAGCATGGAGAGGAGCTTTGTGAAAGTAGAAATCATGAACTTATCTTAAAGTATTTTGGTCATTTGTAGTGCAAAGTTATATTTATCTTAAATGAGTGTATTTCAACTCATCTTCCATAAAAATAAACAAAAATAGTGCTAATTGGAAAGAAAAAAGTAGCTAGAAATTTTTGGAATTACTAAATTTTCTGACTTTGTTGGTTTGAAGTCTTCTCACATTTCTCTGAGAATTTCTCAATTTCTCTGTTAAATTGATATGGCAACAAAAAGTAAATTCTTATTCTAATAAAGGTGTTGATATAGTCATATTATAAAGAGTATATTAAGCTTTTATAAGTAGTATTTATACATTTCAGTGCTTAGTAAACAATATTTTCCTTTTTTCAATATTATGATTTCTAAACAATGCATAAGTTACATAGGCCCTTTTCAGTTTGGCTGAAATGACATTGACTATTTAAATATAATATATAAGGTAAATTTGGCTGAACAAAGAGATTATGAGATGTAGAGGAATGTTCCCTTCAGTCTAACTCCCTCTAGAACTTTAAAAATGAAGGGATGGCAGACAGTACATTCATACACATACAGAAATAAATAAAATTAATAAAAAATAAAAAAAATAAAATAAAAATGAAGGGATGTTGGAGCTTGTCAAAAGCTTTTTATGCATCAATTGAGAAAATCATGTGGTTTTTGTCTTAGTCCATTTATGTGTTTTATGATATTTATTGATTTATGTATGTTGAACCATCCCTGCATCTCTGGTATGAATCCAACTTGATCATGATGGATGATCTTTTTGATGTGGGTCTGCATGTGATTTGCAAGTATTTTGCTGATAATTTTTGTGTATGAGTTCATTAATGAGATGAGTCTATAGTTTTCTTTTTTGGTTGTATCTTCCCCTGTTTTGGGTATTAGAGTGGCTGGCTTCATGGAAGGAATTTGGGAGATTTCCTTGTTTATATCCTTCTGAACAGTTTGAGTAGTAATGGTTGTAAGACCTTCTCATATGTTTTATAGAATTCTGCTGTGAAACCATCTGGGCCTGGGCTTTTTTGTTTTTTGTTTTTTTGTTTTTTTGTTTTTTTTTTTTTAAATTAGTTTTTATTGATGCTTTGTGCATTTCATACATTTTTTCCAATTCAGTTCAGGCTTATTTCCCTTTCCCTCCCCCCACCCCACCCCATCCCAGATCATGCATTCTGCCATAACTGTCCTGCATCTTTCTCTCAGTTTTTTTTTTTTTTCATTTTAGCTATAAGTGATAATCCATGAGTACAAGCATCCTTCATGCAAAACCTATCTGCAGGCTGTTGTGCCCAAACACCTACAGCCCCACCATCCAGTGGGGGGTGACAGGTTGTTTGTTCAATCAAGTTGATCAAATGAGTGTCCAGACTACATTGCGGTATTTCACCATTCACCCCAATCGCAGCCCTTACATTCTACCACGCCCCCTCTTCCGCAGGTTGTTCCCTAGGCTTAAAAGGGGCACAGGTGGATGAGAGGTAAAACAGTCCACTCTCTCTGGAGCTGTTGACTTGGACTCTGGTCAATTCTGGCTGTTTCCTTCATGGGCTGACGATACATGCACAGCTATGTTTATTGAGCTCTGTTCACAATAGCAAAAAGCTGGAACCAGCCCAGGTGCCCTTCAACTGACGAGTGGATAGAGAAAAATGTGTACATGTATACAATGGAATACTATGCAGCAGTAAGAAAGGGACCACATCATGAAATTTGCAGGTAAATGGATGGAGCTGGAAGACATTATGTTAAGTGAAGTAACACAGTCCCAGAAAAACAAACGACAAATGGTGTCCCTCATATGTGGATGATAGTACCAACAACCCAGATATAAATATTTCTCATGGAGAGGGAGGCATAGTAAAAGAACAACAGAAAGACTGCATCAGAAAATGGACTGAAATGGTGAATTGGAAAGGGGGGATGGGTGGGAGAGGGACACGGGTGTATATTCGATTAAGGCATATTTAATTGACGTGAGCTCAGCAAGTACCCAGTTTCGCCTAGACAGTGCCTGGGCTTTTTTGAGTTCGGAGGTTTGTTATTACATCTTCAATTTGCTCAAATACTATGGGTTTGTTTAAACTGTCAGTTTCTTCTTGGCTAAGCTTTGCTGGTTCTTAGGATTTCAGATATCTATCCATTTCTCTTAGGTTTTCAAATTTAGTAGAGTATAGGTTTTTGAAGTATTCTCGTATGATTGTCTGGATCTTTTCTTTGTCTGTTGTGATGTTTCCCCTTTCATCATGAACACTATTGATTTGTGATTGCTCTCTCTTTCTTTTGGTTAACTGTGCTAGAGGTCTGTCCATTTTTTTTATCTTTTCAAAGAACCAGCTTTTGGATTCATTGATTCTTTGTATTGTTTTCTTTGTTTCTATTTCATTGATTTCTGGTCTGATTTTTGTTATTTCTTCCTGTCTGTTACTTTTAGATGTAGACATGGGGAAGTAGATGAGAATCCTAGCTCAACCTTAGGAGCTTTCGGTAAGAGATGGCTGCTGCTACAGGAGAGATAGTCACTTACAGGGATGGAACACTTGGTAGGTCGACCAGCCTCCAGTAGACGGACCCATACTGAGACACATGTGAAGACACAAACCAGATTCTGTAAACCATGTTGTATACAAAGCAGAGTACACTGAATTGGGTACAGAGGCAGTGGGGGGGGGGGGCTGCAGTTGTGGGAGATGATTGAAATACCATCAAAATATATTATATGTATATTGTAAAAATTCAATAAAAATGTTTAATGTGATTCTGAGGTGAACAAATACTAATTTACCTTTTGCTGAACCATGGGAGCAATGGCAAAAACATAAAACATAGGGTTCCAAATGGTTCAAAAACCTCAGTTAATTTCAAAAATATCTAATATATAATTTTTATTGAAATTTTTGTGCACTTAGCATAATATTTTTTAATCATATTTAGATTCCAAATGTTAATTTTGCAATATAGTATCTTATGTTTTTGTGTAATTATTTTGGGTTACACTCACTCTGATCTTGAGTTGAATTGCAACATAAATAAAAATAAAGAGTATGGAAAAAAGACCCATTGAGGGCTTGGTTTAAATCTAGATTATATAGTGGTAGATAAAAAGAAAATGTACATTACACAGATTATCACTGCTGGGGAGAGTAAGTTGATCTTCAAGGGAGTCAATCTGATTCAAGGGAGCATCTAGTACACAAACTTGACCCTGTAGGCCTTAACATATGACAGAATGCACGAAATCCTGTGGGTGGGTTCTAGAGGGTGTAGATAGGGGAAGAGTTTTAATAGGATTAAAATCTATTATAGGAAATACATAAAAATTCAATAAAGTATAGATAAAAACAAGAGCATCCATTTTCTTTTATGTGGAATTCAACTATAGCAGTAGGCCAAATGTTTTGAATGATGTACCGCATTATAAACTAATGGAATAAATGTTACATCTGACCTCACTGCAATGCAAATACATTGAACTCAGGTTAAGTGATCTAAGAAAAGAAGTCCTCCAGCAAATTATTCTTTTCTGCCTTCTGTCTTGCTTTTCACATTCCCACCACAATGTCAAAGGCTGTGGTCACGTACTTCATTTCTGCAACATGAGATATTAGAAAATAACAACAGATAAAACTGACAAATAAGTTCTTTTCTAATTATTAGTGTGTACATGATACAAAGGCAATTATAGGAAACATCATATTCAAATAACTTTGGGAATATTTTATTTTCACTTGTCTCTCTTTTTGAGACAGGGTCTCCCTGTAGCCCAAGCTGGCCTGGAACTCACTCTGTAGACCAGGCTGGCCTTGAACTCACAAAGATTTGCCTGCCTCTGTCTCCTGAGTGCTGGGACTAAAGACATGCCCAACCACTCCCTGATGGTGCTTTTACCCACTGAGCCAACTCACTGGCCTGGGAATATTTTATTTTCATTGTTTATTCTGGATGTTAGTAATTTCCACAGTTTCCTCCAGGAGAAGGAATGCATTTTTGATTGATTTAAATTCATTAATACTTATGCATCTTGTGTGATCCTCAGTCCTAAATACTACATTTAACTTTTCAGTAAACCATGATAAAAATAGTAAAATTGTGATTTTCTTTCCTATGATAGAATTTTAATTTCCTATCTTTGGATTTTTTTTTCTAAAAGTTAAGATTGACAAATATTATTTTATGTTTAAGAACTTTCAGTGATGACTCATTGACATTTCTCCATTGTCAAAGTCCTCAAATTATATTATTAATTTCTCTCTGGAAAATACTACCTTCATTCAGAAAAAAATGCTTATAAATCACTACTAGGGAAAAATTGCTAATCAATAGCTTCCTATGTAATCAATCAATATCATCCACAGTTATCACCACTGCCCAGGCTGTAAATCCTGTTCTGTGTTTTGATGTGATAGTTTTGCAATGAAAACCACTGCAACTATATTTTTACAATGTGAATTTCTCAAAGGGCTCTAGAATCCCCCCACCGCTTATTTTTAGAATCTGTAATTACTGTATATGGGTGGAAAATATGTATTCATATTTTAGAGTAGTATAAAATTAATGGAGGAAAATGTGAATCCCTAAGTATAAAAAAATAAAAAAAGACTGAGAGAAAGATGGAGGACAGTTATAACAGAATGCATGATGTGGGGTGTGGCAGGGGGAAGGAAAAGGGAAATATGCCTGAATTGACTTGAAAAATGATGTCTGAAATACATAAAACATCAATAAAAGCACAAAAAAGAGCATTCTAATTTAAAAAAAGAAAAAGAAAACCATTGAATTGTCACTCATTTGCAATAAGTGCCATTACTCTTCTGAAGTCCCATTCTTTATTTGTTTGTGAAACACAATATACCAAAAACATAAAGACCTCAAATATTTTGAAATAATATATCTTTCCACTTAATAATTTTTGTAAGAAGTTAAAATATTAAATAAACCTTATTAAATAAAAAGGCAGCAATACAAAATGGAAACATTTCAATCAGCATTTAAAATTATCAAAAACATAGTATGAGACATGATGTTTTTCTCCAATACTATTGTGAAAAGGTTTAGCTGCAACTTGCTTATCCATCTCTAATTTTTATGGACATCACTATGGAAATTTGGACTTGACCTTAAAATGCATCTTTGCCATTCAAATGTTCATATCAGGTAAGGAAAAGTTCCTGAATAATTCTTTAATGGCTTTAATATATAAATATTTTCTTGATATTTTTACCTGCTTACTTGAAAAAATAATGAATACATGAGTCCTGATTTTACTAAGACAGTATTTGCTATTTATAAATAAGTGGTAAATAGCCTTGCAGTTACCACCAGATGTGTTTTTCTACAACTTGCTGTGCATGTGAATGTCTACAACTTGCTACCCATCAAATACTATGCAGTACATTTACACCAGTAATCTAGGGTTCAGACCACATAAATATTGAGCTTTTGGGGATTCCCCCACCTGCCTCTCACTATGTAGTTGTAAGTCTTCACTCAGAATGACCCAGGATTACTTGAACTGCTTACAACCAAAGAAATACATGTCAGAGGATAATGGAGCTGATAAAAGTCTATGAAACAAACCTTTATTATCATGTTTTGTTTACTTAAGTAAAAAGACTAAGAAAGTTGCTAAGAGAAGAATTCAGAGAATCATAGTCTGGAATCAAGGCATGTGCCTGAAAACACTTTACCTCTATGCATGCATTCCAATGAAGAAGCACAAAGACCATTATATAATGCGCCTGAAAATTAGTTTTCATGGGTTTTAAGAGTTAATAGAAAGCAAAGGGCATGTAATCAGTTTATACTTATGGAGATGCACTTTCAGTTTGAGAAATAGAAGAGAACCACAAATCATTCATGATTATCTCAATTAATTAACAGTACATAATTATATATATATATATATATATATATATATTTTATATATGACACTTATGTTTTGCAATATTATAAATTTCAAGACTGGGTAGCTCACTTATATTTCTCCAAGATTTCTGTTACTGGTTGCTAGCTTTTATTCAGTTTGGAATTCTTATCTTTGGCTCTCATACATGTATAACGCAAAGCCTTCTGAACTTTAATTAACCCAATAAGATCTCTGATATAGTGTAATAGCTACAAAGTGGAATTTTCTTCTCCGAGTTCCTAGTAAATACTCCAACTGTACAATGAAAGATTATGCAAATCCTCAAGGAGCATCGAGTCAGTCAGTGTTCCGTGAGAGGTATTCAGCCGATTGCTGAATTAGTTTCTGTTGGAATGTGTTCATGTGTAACATCCTTCTGCCGGGATGACATCATGACTGCTTCAGGTCCTTGAAAGTCTTCGGGATGATTAGCTGAAGGAATTGGCTGTTTCTGCCAATCATAACCCGGCTTTATAGTTGTGGAAATATGAGAGAGAGAGAAGGAGGGAGGGAAAGACTGACTCCAGCTAAGCAAGAGGCGCAGCAGCAGGGGCGGCGGAGCTAGAGCAGCTGGGATCCAGTGATTAAATACTTCTCATAGCCTTTTTGTTGTACCCAGTCTGCTCCCTGGTGTAATTTTCCTGTCCAAGAAGGAGGCTACGTTTTTACGGTGTGCTGAGCAGAGCTTTGAATCATTCCAGCTGGATGCTTGTTTTGAAAAGGACTACGTGTGTATAAATAAAAAGACTGCTGGAAGAGTTGAGGTTCCAGCACCGGAGCTGAGGAGCTGGGTGCCCTCGGAATCCTCCTGTGGCAGATGGCCTGGACTGAAAGCCCCCCCTCATTAACCAGGAGCCAAGTGAATCTGAAACCTGGATATTTCATTTTGTAACCCCGGCAAATTCAACTTAGCAAAAGAAAAATAAAATTGAAATGCTTCTCTGGGTAAGTTACTGCTTAATTTGCTGCAATTGACAATAACTGGATATGTGTGCCTAAGCTTCACGAACAAAAGCACACTAAAGTTTGATTTGTGAAAGATTTATATGAAAGCAGATAATATTTCAGAACCAAGTTCAGTCTTCCTTTCTGGCATGTGTGCACATACTTGTCAGTATGGTTTTTAGAAGTTACATTTGCACTATAAATTGAATGTACTGTCCTGCTATAGAAAAAAAAAAAAAAAAAAAAAGAACAACATATATTAACAGTGGCATGGTATTTGGACACAAACAATTCACTTGATTACAGTTTTATCCTTTTTCCTACTGAAATCACCAATTTTGCAAAGTCAACCTTCCAAGCTAACTCTGACTGGTATTTGAAATGTTTCCTAAGAAGTATTATTAAGAATGTGGCATGCAGATTGCCCGGGATGAGAACACATTTCCTTGGGTCCTGAAATTTATAGGTGTTCTCCTTGTCAACTGCATGCTTTATAAAGAGAGACAGCTGTCAAGACATTTAAAATTGTGATACAATCAAATGTTGTTTATAATGAAATAGATGGTTTTCCACCTAGCTCTCATTAGGAAAAATATTTCTTACAATAATATATATATATA